>OVAF01000269.1:0-51199 GCA_900406245.1 Odontarrhena argentea | reverse complement strand
CTGAAAATGCCCCAACCGCCAAGTCCAAACGAGGTTACCAATCGGACCCATTATATACTGACACAAAGATAAAAATTCTTTACGGATATATATCACTAATTCGTAGTAAACCAAAAAGTAAGAAAAATAAAAAAATCACCATAAAAAACTTGGTTGCCGGAGCCCGGAGATAGTAAATGATGGACAAACAGGTAAAACAAATAGTATTATCAGAAAAACAAGTAAACTAAATTAGTAGTATTAAGAGATCTCTATAATTAATATGGAATAATCCCCTATCTCAACATTAGCGTAACGTATTCTAGACTGAGCATATAAACAGAAAAAAAAAAAAAAAAATCATTGAGACATTGAGGTCAAATTATAACTCATTTGTCTTCCATCATATATCCCCTATCTCAATGACATCTAACATTTTGTAACTTTTTAGGGTAAGTAATGCAAGTAAAAAAGCTATATAAGAGCAACCTCATTGTTCAGGTTATTAAGAAAATATAAACATGAAAAATTACTGATGTCAGATTGTACTGACCCTACTTTTTCAAGAGAAACTTTTCCCTTATCAACTTCAATAATACTTCTGAAAAATTATTATAAAAAGATAAAGAAAAAAACGTTTCTCGGGAATCTGAACGAGTGAAATAATAAATTATCCAATGTACTTCTGACTTGTCTAAATCAATGTAATAATAGACAACAACACGACAATTAAAAAAGAAAGAAAAAAAAAAATAAAAAAGTCTCTCTAGCTTCACTTTTCAATTTTTCTTTCACTCCTCTTCTCTCTGCAAGAAAACAAAAAAGAAAGTGAGCAATGAGCAATATGAATACCACTCGGAGATCATCAGCTCGACTCACCTCAGCAGCATCACAACGCCGGCCTAAACCGGAACCAGAACCGGCGGTCAAGAAATTCATGAAGATTATTCTCCTTTCCACAATCAAAGACAAAATTATGGTAAACACCACAGTGTAATAACAATTACTATATAATATTAAACAGAGTAACAAAAACTTGAATCTTGCTTTGCTTGCATGTTTTACAGAAGATCCCACCAAGATTTGTGAGACTTGGTCCTAAACTCTCTGACATTGTAACTATTGAGACTCCTGTTGGTTTCAAGCGTTCTATTCGGATTAAACGGATTGGTGATGAGGTTTGGTTTGAGAAAGGTTGGAATGAGTTTGCAGAGGCTCATTCTTTAAGTGAAGGTCATTTTCTGTATTTTCATTACAATGGGAATTCGAGTTTTCGTGTTTTGATCTTTGATCTTTCTGCTTCTGAGATTGATTATCCTCTAGACAAAGTTTATGTCATTGAGAGTGATGATGATGAGGTTATGGATGTTAAGGATGATGATGAGGTTATGGAAGTTAAGAATGATGATGATGTGATGGAAGTTGCGGATACTGATGATGATGAGAGTGAAGGAGTGATTGATTTGGATGAATTGTTGAAGGAGAAACCAAGAGTTAATATGAAGTCTGAGAAGATTACAATTATTGGTAAGGTTTCATGATTCTGTATCTAACAAGGATTTTGTGGGTTTTGTGTATTTGATGTGAAGATTTTGGTCGTTCTTTATATGTGTTTGTAGATAATGATGTTGAAGAGGTTAAAGAAGATGAGAGAGACTTGAGGAGGACAAGTTTCTAAAGACTAATCTTCTCAATATGTTTTCCTGGTTCTTTTAGGCAAGAATCTCTGCGGTTTTTTTAGCTCGTTAACCTGCAGGATAGTTATCGGGTTTTGGTTGTCGCCTTATTTGGTTTTAGTTGTTATCGGTACCTAGGCTTGCAATGGAAATGCTTGTCATGTCTTACACTGGCAAGAACTTTAGCTTAATTGTAGTAAGAACTTCTTAACTTTCGAGATCTTGTTGTGTAATGTAGGGTGTATGTACAAATTGCTTGTCATAACTCAAATCCGGCTAAAACAACCTTCTTATTCAAATGAGAGAAATTCAAGATATGATTAGTAAGACTATTGCACGGGTGATGCTTATGTTAGTTTTGACTCTTAACCAATCATCGATTTCACCATTTCAATGAGGTATTTTGTTCCTCACTTCTACATCTCAAAGTAAACCATTAAGACCAATACCGTCAGAATCTAAATTATGGCGAAACAGCCGCTTGCATCCAAATACACAACCCCATCACAACCAACATCATTCTTCTGACGAAGATAAAGTATTTACAACTCTACTCTTAATCCTAACTACCACTCAAACAAAGAGTTTATCACTCGAGATAATCGTCAAATACTTATCCACAATGGAACATAGGAACCTGAGATTTCACTCAAAACACTACTAAAAAACTCAGAGAACCGGACAGATTCTCCAAGAAATGCAAGAGAGATAGAATAGTTAAAGAGACCCCTACATGAAATTTAACTTCGGAAAGCTTCCCTGCAAGGTCACACGAATTGACTGACGCGGAAGGCGGTGACTTTCAGAATGAAGTCCCGAGTTCTGAGTAGCTCAAACACACAAACATCTCCTTCGCCTATGTTGTTCTCGAGTGTGAACTCATACCATCCTTGGCTGAACTTAGCTCTCCCTGCTTTGTATAGGCACCTCACTGGCCATTGTTTCTCCCCGAGCTGGATCTTGATGAAACCAGATATCCCGCTTAAGTACTTCTCAGCAAATCCAGAAGGCAAATACTGTTGATAGGACCGAAAAAAGCAAAAAACTGAATCTTTAAGAACGAGCTGGATGGTAAATGTTAGGTCTTTCGACCAAATCTTTAACCTGAATTATAATTTCTGAGAAGTACTTTACCATGATACAGCCTCTGTACAGATACGAAGGTCGCAGAACAACTCTAAAGAAAGGATTTGTTGGTTCAAATGTTTTGGCAGCATTGATGGCTCTCTCTCTTTCCTCTGCAGTTACAGTTCTCTTTCTAGCAGACGCACTCTCGTAGAACTTTGAACGGTTCTCCGAGTCATTTCCACCCGGAGTCGACGAGTTTATTTCCTCTACACATGCCCAAAGACGATGGATTTTCTAGGTAACTTTCCTCAAAAACAAAAGGTAAAGAATAAGAGTCTGTCTGCTACTTACCGGGATTAGGATTTTTCTTCTTCCTCCCTCTCTTCTTGAGTACTTTCGGTGTTTCTTCAGCTTTGGATTCAACAAACAAGCTCTGGATGGTTGTTGAACTGCCATACCCTTTGTTCACAGGTGCAGCCAATTCAGGGTTCGGTGGATAAATGACCTCAGCGTTTTTATCCTCAGGGTCTTCAAACAATCGAGCACGTTTGTTAAACTGATTTTGCGCGGAATCCATATTCATCAGACCACTGGAACGGTAGTTGATCTCAGAGTGCAAGGACAGATGGAAAATGTAGAGCGAAACCAAACTTTGTTGTCAACTTTCCTCAAGTGCTACATGCCAAACATGATCATCAGACACAGAGAGTGCAAACAACAACCCGAAAGCATCTTAATCCGTAATATACCATGACAAACTAACTTGTGGAAGAACCATGTCTCGGGGAATAAAGAAGGAACAAGGCAAGTATAATAAGCATCCATAAAACACAATTGCTGGAGAAAAGATAGCTTTGCCAATTTATAATCATAATCCAAGTGAGTTACAAGTTATAGTAAAAACACAACTTGTTTCCAGATCTATGAAGTCCACTTAACTCTGAGACCAAAGTCAAATTAAGAAACCTTAAAATTCTCAAACAAATCTGACAAAAACACAACTTGAGCAGTTTCTGATCTTCAAAGTCAAACACATATCTGAATTTCACTGACCCACCACTCATTTAAGAATCACATATATCACAAAACCAAAGACTCGATGCAGATTCCAACTAAACAACTTCTGATCCCAAATTCACAAAAAAAAATCAAAAGGCATTTCATTACTTCTTCTCACTCAATTCTCACTACCCAGAACCAAAAAATCACATCTTTGACTTGATTTAGCACAAGGTGAAGATAAAAATCACAATTCAGAAACCAAAACACACTAGATTCATAATCAAAGAGAGAGAATTGCGAAGGTGAAGAGAGTAAATTACCTAGGAGAGAATTAATTGAGGTTGTGGAAGAAAAGGAGAGCGTGACAATAATCAACAGTGACAAAAGTAAAGTAAAGAGATAAAAGGAGGGACCGGACCAGACTCAGATCATTAAACGACGTCGGAAGAAGAAAATAAAAAAACCCTTTTTTCCCAGATCTGCAATCGAGTTTTAGATCAAAGGGGGTCTCATACTCTCTCGAGTGACCCAACCAAAAAGCGAATTTGAGAGAACCCAAATGGACAAAAAACGCAACTTGACCTTAAAAATACACAAACCTCGACCGAGTCAGTTTTGTTCTTGACTCGGTGAGTTCACTCGGTTTTGGTTTTTAACTAATTGATTTAAAACCCTCACCAACTACACTTTTTTCCACCTAATTTTTGTATTTTTTTTTGTTTTCGTAATATAGTGAACGTTTTTTTGTTCTTTTAAATTTTAACGGAAAATTATTTTTCTACATTGATATCAGGATTACTTATTACTTGCTACTTGTTACAAAAATACTTGTTACCCATTATGAAAATATTTGTTACTTGTTAGTATTACTTGTTATGTACCACTAATTTTACATAGGTTTTAATTTTTAACACTAAAACTTTTTATAATCCAAAATTTCAAAACATATATTCTGGACCAAATGTTTTTGTTTTGGTCATTAGGGAAAAAAAACAAAAAGTAAGGGTTTTGTGTATAACCCCATGAATTTTATTTTGTTGAAATACTAAATAATGAATTGTTGCAAGTAACAAGTAATGGAATATTTCAAGTAACAAGTCGGGGCAAGTAATTTGCGGGTCAGTCATTTTTTTGCAAGTACTTGAAATTGCGGGTACTTGTTTGAAACGGGTCAAGTACAAGTACTAAATCGCATTACCCGCAAAAACCAAATCAGGTAACAAGTACCTCCAAATTAGCGGGTACTTGCCCCGCGCCCACCCCTAATTGATATTTTATTTTTATTACCTTATCTACTGTAGTGTGTGCTATTAATTAAACCCTAGTTTGCCAATTGGGAGTAGTTACTAATTTAAATTTTCCAAAAAGATTTTTTTTTTTTTTTTTTTTGAAAGGAAAAATTTTCCAAAAAGATTGAAAGAGAAAAAGAGTCCAGTGTAATAAAAACAATGGTTTATGTATTGTAACGAATGATAAACAAACGGAAATTTAGAAACAAACTATTCCCCTATTCTAATAACAAACAAATATTGATTTAGATATTGTTATGTATGGATAAACAAACGAAAATTCGAAAACAAACTAACATTTGTAAAATAAAAAACAGTGATTTAGATATTGTAACATATAAATGAACTATACATTTCAAGAAGTGAAACATAGCATTTGGAATAATGTATAGTATAACTCGAATTAATACTTTTTTCATCTATCCATATAAAAACATATTTTATATTTAATCTGAAATATGTCCATCAAACTTCTAATTAGTTGTGGAAATCTTGCTTCACTTCACACGTTTTCGTCTCAAATTTTATATAAAATATAAATAAGACATTTATTTTAGCATTTGAAATATAGAAAGACAAAACTTTTTTACAACTTAATAATTTTTACTGTAATTCGACAATTTTTGTTTCTAGCTATCCCACCCCGTCTTGTTTCCAAAAGATACGGAAGAAGAATTGTATTCATCCCTAATATAAAAATAGTCAAATAGTAATTGACAAGTACTAACAATGAAAAAAAATATTAAGTAGCCAAAAATAGATTTTTGAATATGTAGTGTAGCTCACTTATTTACCTCATTTATTCCATGCAAATAATGAAAAAAATAAGCACATAGTTATAACCTAAAATTATCATATAATGTGGGGGAATATAGATCTTGATGATACATATTAACGTATCAAATGAAATGGTATCAAATATATATTTACGCGCTATTTGTGTTCCTCATATTATTTTTGTCCACTGCCGAAAATGTTTTTCTTCTAAAATATTCTACTAAAGAAAAAAAAAATTACAACGATCATTTGTAGTTGACATTTTTTTTTTTTTTTGTCATCATTACAATTAAATAACCAAGAAAAAAAAAGAATTTGGATAAAAATGATAAAAAAAAAAAATTGGTATGATTGTCACTACAATATCAGTTTTTAGTAGCCTGAGAACATTGGTGGCGGAGGTGATGAATACTGGTGTCCAATGGTTGTTGGTAAAACGAAGTTATCATCGTTGTCATCTTGGTCTTTGTTTTCAACTGGTGATGCTCCCATTTCAGATGAAGGAGAAGGCGGCAATGACGTTTCCGGTGATGATATAGGTTTGTTTGATGGTATTGGAGCGTGAACCGGTTCAAGAATTAGTGTTGGAGCATGAACCGGTTCGAGAATTGGTGATGAAGTTGAAGATGGAACTGGTGCGAGAGCTTGAATCGGCGAAGAAACTGGGGATTCATCTGATTCTGATGATGGCGTTGGTGCTTGAGCTGGAGACTGAACCGGTGACGAAATTGGTGATTCGTCTGGTTCTGATGATGGAACTGGTGTTGGAGCTTGACTTGGTGGTTGAATTGTTGTACGTGTTGGTGGTGGTGAAAAAATTGGAGGAGGGGGAGAATAAAACGGTGGTGGTGGTGAATATATCGGTGACGGTGGTGGAGGAGAGAAAACCGGAGGTGGTGGGGAGTGTACCGGTGGGGGTGGAGAGTAAATCGGTGGTGGTGGAGAGAAAACCGGAGGTGGTGGAGAGTGAACCGGTGGTGGTGGAGAGTGAACCGGTGGTGGTGGAGAGTGTACCGGTGGTGGTGGAGAGTAAATCGGTGGTGGTGGTGGAGAGTGAACCGGTGGTGGTGGTGGTGAACGAACCGGTGGTGGTGGAGAAACAACTGGTGGAGGTGGAGAGTGAACCGGTGGTGGTGGTGGTGAAGCAATTGGTGGAGGTGGAGAATGAACTGGTCTAGGAGGAGGAGGAGAATGTACTGGAGGTGGTGGTGAGTAAATCGTGGGAGGTGGCGGTGGGGATGGCATTGGTGGTTGTGGCGGTGATACATGTGTTTCCTCTACTTTAGGTGGTGGTGGAGGACGACGCTTGTTTATTGGAGATGCATCATATGGATCTTCTGGTGTCGGTGCTTTTTCTTCTTTTGGTGGTGAAACTGATTTGGGTGTTTCAGTTCTTTGTGGTGGTTCAGGCGCATGTGATTCTACTTGTTTAGGTAGATTTCGTGTTGGTTGTTCTTGCTTAGGGGATTCTTTAGGTTTATGAGGTTGCGGTTTAGGAGATTTCTCTGATTTTGGTAACTCAGATTTGGTTATGGGTTCTTCATGTTTAGGTGATTCATCAGGTTTTGGCATAACAGGTTGCGGTTTTGAGAAATTATTTTCTGGATTTGGCTCTGACGTCTTTGGTGAGGGGTTAGAGCCACCGTTTCCGCCACCGGAACATTTGTCCTTGTTGCAATCCACAGGACGACTAACAACCGGTAAACACTGATTAACCGATCTTTGACTCGGTCTATTCTTCAAACAATTATTTGAATCATCAAATTGTTTTCCGTTGTTTCTCCCGGAAACACAACTCTCAGCTTCTCCGTTGAAAAAATTGTTAGAAAACTTAAAGTTTTCCAAATTAGGCAGCTTACAAAACTTGTCGATGACAAACCCGGTTAGCTTATTACTCGACAAATCCACCTGCTCAACACTACCTAAACTGGATAAACTCGATGGTAGGCTACCGACAAAACCATTATTGCTCGCATCAAATAGTGTCACATTATTTAGCAAACCAATCTCATTCGGGAAACAACCGGTTAGATTGTTACCAGTGAAAACAACCTCATTGAGATTCTTCATTTGACCGATCGATTTTGGGATACAACCACTAAATTGATTGTTCGCAAAGGTCACAACCGAAGCAGTAGATTTCCCAATATTACTAGGAATAACCGATTCAAACCGGTTATTATTCAAAAATATTGCATCAAGGTCTTTATTAAATATCTCCGACGGTAAAGTTCCTTCGAACTCATTAAATCTTATGTCGAAATATTTCAAAGACGGCCACGAGAGTGAAACTTCCGGAAATGGACCAACGAATCTGTTGTTGCTAACATCGAATTCGTACATCAAAACGAGTTTCGATAAGCTTTTAGGGATGATCCCACAAAACCGATTCGAGTTGATGTGAAACAAAGCTAGGTCGGTAATAAGACCTAGTTCTGTTGGTAGATGTCCAGCTATATCTCCATGGTTAAGATCAATCCCAGCAACCACCTTGAGGCTAGGATCATCTAAAGCTTGTGCACAATAAACTCCATTGTAAGAACAAACATCCGATCCGACCCAATTTTTTGTGGTCTTAAACGGATCAGAATAAATTGCTCTTTTCCAAGCTTGTAGAGCAATGTAAGCTCTTCTAAGACGGTCATTTTCAAATTCGAGACTAGGATCAACTTTATTGATGTTGAAGCACTTTTGTTGTAAGTCATCCGTGAGATCGGCATTCTCCGGAAAGGAAACCTCGTCGGTCGTGGCGATGACGATAGAGGATGAAAAAAGGAGAATCAAGAAGTACCCAAAGAGCCTCTTTATATTTACCGTGATCATTTTGTTTTGGGTAAAAAACCTTGGGAAAGACCCAAGGGTACTTAATAAAAAAAGTCTTTAGAGAAATGTCTAAGAAAGAAAAAAAAAAGTAATTATAAATGAAACGTGAAAAAAATTGACTTCACAAAAAATTAAAAGTTTGACACTTGGTTGCTATATATAGAATATGTAAAATTAGTTTTGTTTCTTTTTCAGAAGATAATAAAATAGTAAATCATGCAGTGTTGCTTGATTGGATTATAAACGATAACCAGTTCAGGTCGTTGACGATGTCAACAACCTCATTTTCGTTTTGTTACCATAATTGAAATGTCATTTCGACAGTCTATATATAAATAATGCTTCACCTATTTTGTAAAAAGTCGTTTAAGATATTTTCAAACGACATTAATTATGAACAAATAAGTTAACATAGTGCTCACATTTCAGATAACATTGTTTTATTTAATTCCTAATAATCCCATGCCTTGTTTTATTTTTTTTCTTTTCTGAATGCTAATATAGAAAATTTTCAGGATCGAAAACCCCTACATTCTTTCAAAACATACAATATAAATGTCGTCTCAAACATCACTTTCCGTCCAATGCTCTCTAGGATTTGTCCGAAGTTGGTGGTGTTCATTTATTAGCATTATTGTGTTTTTATAAACAATAACCCATACAAATATCAACATTACTGTTGAAGAATGATAGTGAAACAAAAGCACTAGAACTCTATGTTCCTAAACCCACATATCAGTTGCAGTTCTCTGTCCATCGTCAATGGATCAGATGAGATGGACCACGATTCGTCAAGAACACAAAAAAAGAAGAAGAAGCAAATATATTAGAAATAGATAACGATGTAACCGACACGTTTCTTAGTGGAGACCACCCCCATAGTGGGCAATACAAAAACAATCTAATCCTTAACCTCAAAACATGGATAAGACAATAATTTATGCATTTGTCTAGCATTATGAAATAAAATGAAATAAAATATCACCATTATCATTATTCGACTAAAGACCCAAATATATTATGACCGACCCTTCTACAAAGTCCGATCTACCTTGCAAATGTCAACACATGTCTCTGTAAAACTCAACAGTACTGTTTTTTTTTTTTTTCATCTGAACTAGTTTATTAGACAAAATCTGGAATACATAGTTGGAATATAAATCTGGCGAAATTAAACCCGTAAACTAAACCCAGAATAAAGAACAAAGATTAAAACCAAGCTTGAACCTAAAAGAACTCGCAATTAAACACCGTGAACCATAACTCAAAATTAATCAAAGAGTTTATCGAGACCATAATAAACTTCTTAGATCAAAAGATTTAGGAACCACATAAACATAGCACCGTAGATAAAGAAAGATTGTACATTTTCTTCATAGCTAGTTAGATCTTATGAATGAATTAAGTAAAAGTCTAAACTTATAAATGTATTCACAAAGTAAGAAAACTCTTTATAATGTTTTGTTTATATACACAAGGCCACGTACATATTGATCTTCCATATACGAATTATGATACTTATTTTACCCCATATACCACGTGGTAAGACAGTAACAAAAACAGAGATCGATGAACAATACGAGAAACACAAAAAAAAAAAATACACACAAAACTATATAATTACAGAAACCCTACGAGAGGAATGGGAACGGCGGAGTAATTACTCCGGCGACCATGCATCACCGCAGAATGTTGAATAACCGGCGGAGGACGTTGACGGAAAGCAACTTCAATCGATTCAGCTACGGCGGCGACGAGATCTACGGTTAGCTTCACCAACTCTATGCAAATCTCCATTTTTAGAGTCACCATTGTATTAGACTAAAGAAATTAAGAACAAGAATAAACTTTTTATTTTTCTCTATTTTCCGCGTATCCAAGAACCTAGCTCGTCTTTACCAAGTCTTACATGCAGATTACAAGACTTGTATATATACAAAACTCAAGATTAATATTTTATTCAAATGGTCTACCATGATTGGTTGATGGAAAATACCACGTGGCATTAAACTTGCAAGCAATTATTAGCAAGTCTTTTTTTGTTTTCTTGTTTGAAAATTGATGCTTTTCGTTGGCTTTTGGTTTATACCAAGAGGCAATAATTCATAAAGGGGCATTTGTATAAGGAATAGGAATATTCAAAGCTATTTATGGGACAATTAAATCACGTTTGTTACTTCTAAACAACTAAACTAATTAAAAGCAATGGTTGTTACATTAATAATCCTCAAATTAAAATTCAAAAGTTCAAATACAAATTGAACTCATACATGCAACTAAACAAATTACTCCCTCTGTTCCAAATTAAATTGTCTTTTGGAGCACTTTTTGTGTTTCAATTTAAATTATCTTTTCAATCTTCTAGGTAAATGTTGACGTTACTTTATTTTAATGCTTTTATGTTATTGGTTATTTATTTTTATACTTTTGTGTTATTGGTCATCACTAAATAAATTAAAGAGAGAGAAGGTATATATTTAATATTTTTAAGAGTTTCTTAATTGCCGTGCACAACTCCAAAAGACAATTTAATTTGGAAAGGGAGTAATAAATAAGTCATATAACTTAACTAGTAACATATCTTAGAAAAAGATCAAGAGATTACTGTAAAATGTTCTAGTTCAAGATCTAAGAGAATGTTACGGACTTGGACCATGAACTAAGATGTTGAATCTGATTATAGATATTATCAATATTTATATTCGTTTTGGGTTTACTCTCACGAACAAAGATAAACCTGAAATTTAGAAAATCAGATGTGGGTTTATGAGTGAATGTTTTCATGTATATGGAGATAATTTTAGACTGGCACTTCATTTTATTTTTGGTAAACTTTGGGATTAAATTATTAAAACAACCAACAAATATATAACTGAAATTTCAAAGTAGCTTATAATTGCTTACCTAACATCCGTGATATAATTCATAACAACATACTATATATATATAGTCTTGATAGATTGGAAAGGTCAACTTTATGCGAAAATTAGAATTATGGATATAGTTCAGTAGTTGATCAGAATATCGTTTAAACCAAAAAGATAAAATTTTAAATAAACAAACTAAAATTTCAAATGGTGACAACGGTTTATGGTGGGTTTAAATAGTAAAAACACATATTGCAGATCAAATATATATAGTTTGTATAAAATAATAAAAATAAATTTGTAAAAAAATGTGTCCAAATCTACCTTTAAAACAGCAATATAATGTCATCATTCATAGTCTAAGAAACTCTTATTGTTATACAGCTTTTCATGTTTAAGCTGCCACGTGAATATTGATCTTTATGATCATATTATGCAAATGAAGAAGAATCAAGATATGCTTTGCTTCGATGCTACGGCTTTGGCTAGATGGATCAGGACGAAAAATTACAGCAGTGTGATATATAAGATCATGAGAATATATAGTGCACGGGACAAAGATTTGATATTTGATTTGTTTCTAATCTTAAAATATTTCTTTTCATTTAGACAGGTATATTCCAATTGTCTGAGTGTGACTTTAGATTATTAAATGTGATATGTTCTCCATCGCAGTGGAAAGCTGACGCATACCTATTTATAATTAATGAATCAGAATCAAAATTATGAAAAAAATGATCTATCTAAAAAACTAGTCGTGTTAATAAGAAATTTTTTAGTTGGTAGATAGAATGATAGATAGTGAAAAATAAAAATGTGGTCGGAAAGGTGGAATATTTAAAGATGTTATATTATACTAGTTTGAATACAAATCCTGGTTGGTAATACTGTGACTGGTTATAGTAGCTAGTAGTTGGTAATATTAGAAGAAATAATTAGCTTAGTATATTTAATTTGCACAAAAACAAGTAAACATATTAAATTGAATAAAAAGTTCGTACTATATTTTTTTTTTTTTCCATCTAAACTTTTATTTCAAACCAGAAGAATTACAAGGTAGAATACATAGTCCAAAAGAGGGAAACGATTGAGTTAAACATTAAGAAAACAAAAGGGCACAAACCCAATTCATACCAAGAAACTAAGGTTTAAACCAGAAGAAAAATAGCAAACACACCATCCACTTATCTTTGCTGAAGCAGGAGAAGGGCAGGCCAAATACAACAAACCAAACAAACACCTCCTATTTGAAATAAGGCTACCTCTTCAATAAGAACAAGGTTACTTCTCCAGATAAATAGACCCAAATTTACTGATCTAATAACGAAGGAGCGATGAAGACGAAGACAAGAAACGCTTCAAACAATAACCCAATAAAAGAGCAGACTTCGAACAAGTCCTCACGTAGAGACAAGGAGCGAAATAAACTCATCCCGGCTAAGGCCACACAACTTCAAGAGCAGCCAAAGAACGAAACCGGCAAGAGAACCAACCTACCCTCAACCAACAAAAGAGCCAAGAGAACAAAGAGGCAAGTCTAATACCTTAAAATCCTGACTAAACAGAAGCAACTGGAAACGAAAAGGGAAGTCCCACCCTTGAGCATCTGCGATTAGAGCCACGAACCAGAGCCTCAGAACCAGAACAACAACTCCACGATCTGTTTGAAAAACAGAGACCGGAACCGAAGGAGGAACATAGACAGCACCGCACAGAAGACGACGCCGGGATGAATTTAAAACCTGAAGAGGAGCAAAAGGACCGCCTACGGCGAGGCGTATGCTGCTGTAGCAGCTCCGAGGTCCTTCATGACCGGAACCTTTGCCGAAACTTCAAATTGAACACTCACCACCACTAATCACCTCTTAAGCCAACAGAGGAGCCCAAATCGCGGAGGAACAAGGAAGACTAAAACAAGGAAGAGAAACTAAAAAGGAAAGCAAAGAAGGACTACCGGACCGATGCAGGTGCTATGGGAGCCACCGCATAGATCCGGAGTCAAGCACGGCAAGATCTGGTGAAGGGGCTTCTTAGGCGGCTGAAAAAAAAAAAAAAAAAAAGTTCGTACTATTTAAGATAATTTAAAACATTCACAACTAATTTTTTTTATAAATAGATACGCTTTTAACAAATCAAATCACCTACAGTTTACTTTAGACTTTACAATTTTTAAGGTACTATTCATAACACTTACCAATGTTCAAAGTTTTGTTCTGTATCAAAGACCTTTTTGAGGTGGATCTAACGATTGATAAAAGATTAGATATAAAATAGATATTAGTCAGGGAATCTTTTAGGGATTTAAAATTTTTTAATTTAATTAGGTAAAAAATATTTGAAATTTGAATGTTAAAATATTTTTTTGCTAAACATTTACATAAATGTTTATACTCAATCAATCAGGTAGTAGAGTTTTTTAAACTCCAAATTGTAGCCGCCATTTAATTGTTTTTAGCATCTTCACTACCCTTTTACATAAAAAAAAAGAAAAAAATATAGAGAAATGATATATATATAATTTGAAACATCTCATTTTAAGTCTAAAAATAAAGAAATTTGAGAAAGTATTAACATATTGCTAAAAACTGCCTCAAAAGTATAGAAAAAACATTTATTATTTTGCGAAAAATATTATGGTAGTGATTCAACTTATAATTAAACGAGAGAGCAATTTTTGTTGAGACTTCATGTAAATTATAAAGAGTCTATGTTGATTATTACAAGGCGAATCTTAAATGTTAACTAAAGGCTCCTTCATTAAAAACCTTAAACAAAACACCGGAATTAGTACAAGGGTGGTCGATGAATTATTGAATACACTAATACAGTAATCCAACACTAAAGATTCCTTGAACAAAGCATTAAACATATAACTCTAGTGGTAACTGAATTAAATAATTATAACAAGATACCATGATACCATCACTGCTGTTACACTGTTACTATTAGAGATCTCGAATCGCATTATGAGATTCCACTCCACCATGTGATGTCGGAAAGTTTTGTTGTTTGGTGGTGACTGGTGAGTTCATGGTATCACGGGGTTTTTTAAAATATGCATTTGATAATTAATTTGGTTACATGATTATATTTGAAGAACTACCTAAAAGTGCACGCTCAATGTTTAAAACGATGATGATTTAAAATAATACTAGTGAAAAATTAGATACAATCATGTAGACAATAATATCATGTTTACAACTGTTAAAGGCGACATAGTTGATGAACAATACTATATATCACGCATCTCATCTTATTACATTATTCGTGAACCTTATCTCTACATTTGTTTATTCTAGAGATACATCTAATACAATTTTTATATTGTTTACTTTAAGTATACTACAGTTAAAACGGACCAATAGATATGCATTAAACTTTGCAAACAATGTGGTTAATTGCCATAATAAGTCAGAATATTAAAATTTTCATACATTCTCTCCACCATCGGTCACTTATTAACCAAATTTACGGGTCTAAAATATTAACGGCCGGCCCTTGTGTGAGATATAAAGAAAACTCATAGATTGTGGTCCGATCAAAAATAATTATAAATTAGGAAGATTCCAAAAATACTACCATTTTCTCAAAAAGTTCCTTAAATACCACTTTAATCCACTTTAATCATTCAAAATTAAACCCTAAATATGGATTAGTTTACATAAACCCAAAAAACATAAAGTATGAATCCTTAAATATCATTTTTTGTATTTTTGATATTTCAAAATTTAAACATGAAATGTTATTTTAGAAAAAATGGTAGTTTATGAACTTTTTTTTCAAAGTGTGGTATTCAAGGGTATATCTCGATTAATTATTATTGTTTCTAAATTCTAAACCANAAAAAATTAAAAAAAAAAAAAAAAAAAAAAACACTAATTTATTTTATTTTCACCTAAAGAAACTCAACAAAATTGGAGGTGTAAATTCAACCAAATTTTTAAGAAGCTAATAAAAATCTCAATTTTTTAAAAAGCTCTCTGAAAATCTTTTTTTTTTTTTTTGTCGTCATCTCTGAAAATCTTAAGATAATAATAGTGCATTTATTTTTGTCTTCAGACAATGTCTTCAAACAATGTGTTGGGAGCGTATTCTTAATTTTAAGGTTTGTAAAGATAATTTTAAAATGTCGTTTAGAGATGACACACAGTTATTTTATTGTTTTTACATGACTCGTGGTTCTTTAGAGATCACAAAATGATAATTCATAACAATACTAATAACATAATTAGAGGATTAATTTGATGATTAAAGTGATTGTCAATTCTTCTTCAATAGTTAAAGTCTACACAAAGAAGTTTAGAAGTGATACCAAATGTGTAATGATCGGTTTTTGTAATTTCATGAAGCTTTATACGTAAAATGCAAAACTAAGTTAATATATAGTTTAGAGTAGGTAACTGAAAAGTACTCTTTGATTTTAAAATTACAATTCAACTTCATCAGTTTCTATGAGATTTAATTTGCTTTATTTGAAAATGTTTGGATTTAATTTACACCTCTTATTTTTTTTTAGGTTGAAACTAAATAGTTTAGAGTTTGTTTTCGCATTTTTTTCCAAAGAAATATATAGATCTACAAAAACAGAGTTTCAACACACAAAAAAAGGACCAAGGAGTTTTCCCCGTATTTCATACTAAATTTTCCAAAGTCTCTCTAAAATTAGGCTATGAATATTTGGTTATTACAAAGTAGTTTACATCCGATAGATGTTCGTATGCTATACTTCACATTAAAGTAAATAGCAGACAAAAACAATTAAAAGATATAGTATATGAAAGATGGTTCATATGCTATATATATACATCCTATATTCCTATACTTCGAGCTAAAGTATAATAGCAAATACCATATCATAAAAAGAATTAAATATTTGCCATACTTTTTGGAATACATATCGTATATATATTGTCTATCTTGTAATCTCTTGCTACTCATATGGCTTATTGTAGTTATTTTATATTATTTTAGTTATTTTATATGCATATATCCAAAAAATAGTTACAAAAATCTGCTTCTAAAAATTCTAAACTTTTGATAAAGTTGTGAAATCTCATTAAGACGATAGTGACTAGCTCTATTATGAACCTTCAAATTCTATATAGGATCATTCCTATAGTTTTCTATTTCTTCTCCCATATACTCTTAAAACTTATTCAGTTAAATGGAATGTGGATGCGAGTTGTTGAACAATTTTTCAATTTTTTTTTTGAGGAAAACCATCATGACATGTTACATGCATGTTGTATTTCACAACCTGATTTCATTTTGACCTATAGAGAGCTAGAATGTCTTGTTTAATTATCTGAATACTAAAAACCTACCATATGGTACTATGGTACTGGTGTCTTGTCAACTTTGATACATAGCTTACTTTCATATTTAGCTTTAATTCATACAAGAGTTTTATGCATATTGTTTACTGAATCCACTAAAGTAGTAATGAAAAGTGTTTTCACATTTTCATTTTCATATTAGAAATGAAAATAAAAATGAAAACAGTATTAAAACTCAAATAAGCTTATAATTAAGTGGATGAAAAATCTATTAACTTGTAGCTGAAGTTGTAATTCTTCATGTGACTGGATCTATTAAGGTTGGATATTCCGGTTTATTGTTCGGGTTTAGTTTTTTTTGTTATCTTGTTTTTCGGTTTATCAATTTATGTATGCTATTTATCTTTAACTCACATATCATTGTCTCAATAAATTCACTAAGTTAATAGCGATAAATATTTCCCTAAATGTTTTCACTTTGTCAATTTTCATATAAAAATAAAATAATGGAAACAAAACTGAATTCTCTAAAATGTTGTGATTTAAATTAATTAGATAATAAACCCTAACTTGAATTCTCTAAAATGTTGTGATTTCTTAGACAACTATTTGTCATGCATCCGTACAAAAACTATACAAAAATGTATAACTAAATTTTATTAGCGTATATTGACTAGTAAGAATACAGTTTTTTGTGTTGTATTTATTATGTTAAAATATATTTTTCAACATTGTTTATAGTCTTAGTAACTTGCGCAATTCTGAAAAGAGCTCAACGTTCTCTCTAGATAGTGGGAAAGAGATTTAGTCCAAACGTTGAAAATATCATATAAGTTTGGTTAAAGGTACTTTATTTGATGTTGTTGTGATTGACGAAGCTGCCCGACCCTAGAGCGTGCATCTCTGATTCCCCTGCAACTATTGAAGTTAATTGAAAATTATATTTACGCTTATATTCATTACCTGTAAGAATTGGGTTCAAGCTTCCCCTAGCTAGCCACTTCTAATCAATGGAAAAACACTTAAAAAATATAGGTGTGTTGTTAAGTGGATGAAAAATCCTTTTTCAAATGTTTGCAAACCTCAATATTATGTATTCGTTTCAAAAAAGAATTTGAAAGACAATACTAATGAACTATGTTTCTTTTTTTAATTGCAAAAAACTTTTTATATAAAAATGTAAATATTGAAGAATACTATTTTGATTTGATATTACAATTTAACGTCGTTTGGCTCTAGAATGTTTAATTTGTTTCATTATAAAATGTTGGAGTTTTACTGACTGCTTTAAAAGTTGTTGGATTTTAATTTAGCCTTCAATTCTGTTGGGTTTTTCTGGTTGAAATTATCAATTTTGCAATTACGCTGGTTATTGCCTCCTCTTGTCTTTTCTAATTTCCGTCGACGACTCGGTTCGAACCCAGGTTCTCTGTAAAAGAATTCTTATCCTTTAATTCAGAAACCTTTCCTCCTTGAATGGCCTCTGTGTGAGAAATCAGAGCAACGGATATGGCCATGTCTCATCTCTTTCTTTCTTCGCCTCGACCTTCACTGTCTCTGCAACTCCACTCTCCTCTTCTACCGACCCAGGTAACCAAAATTACCAATTTCTCCTCTTCTCTATTACCCAATCTTCAATACGACCTAGAAAAAATTGGACTTTGAGTAAAGACGAAATTTCAGTTTATACGGTGAAAGATTTGTACTTTGGTACATATGCTTATTTGTGTAGCTCCACTGATATAAATTGGCTCAATTTTCAGAATTTGATGTTTTGAGTTGTTGATTTTTTCTGTTAGGACAATAAAGATTGTAACATCTTTAAGGTTGGAAATGAAGCCACTAGAGTATCCAAGATATTCCTATGTCGCTCGATTCATATGGAATCTGGACATTCAGGGGAACCAAAGAAGCTTAGTTTCGATAATCTGTTGAGAAAAACGAAAGATGTTTGGAATAGCTCTCCACAGCCGGTTAAGGAGTTTCCTTGGAATAGAGCGTTTGAGAACTTCATACAGCTCGTTCTTGATCTTGCTATATCAGTTGTTAAGCTCTTGTTTGTTCCGATATTGGCGGTTTCTTCAGTCAGTGAGATGTCTTATTGTGCACACGAGAGGAAACTTGTTTTGGTACCGTTTCCGATAGTCCTTGGTGTGGTTGTTGCAGGGATTCTACAAGACACCGCACTGAATATGTCTCCTCGTCTTAAGGTAGTCCTGTTATTTGATCCCAACCGTATAGATTTTGTATAACAAATTTTTAAACCTCTCCCATTCTTAAGAAGATTGTGTTGTTCCAGGAAGCAGAAGTACCGTGGCATTTGATAGCTATGATGATGTTCTTCACTCTGATTAAACTTCCTGGACCGTACTACCCTTATTGGGGGCGTTTAGTTGTTCCGCATTTCGCTAATGGAGTATTGTTCAGAGCACTTTGGTCCATGTTCTTTTGGTATAAGAAGACTCGAAGCACATCAACAAATCCTGTGCAGAATCACGGTACGGAAACAAAGTGACCCTTCATCATCAGAGGTAATACTAAATTTGGTTAGATAGTTATATCAAAACCACATGATGAGCAAAGAAACATAAGGACATGCTGTTTATATATAGATGAGATGACTTTGGTTTCTCAATTTTACATCCTTAAATTGTTTCTTTTGTAGGCAGGTTGTGGTGTTTTTCGAGGTTCCAAGTGGTCACTTGATTAGTGTTGGGAAACTCGCGGATTAGTTTCTGAGGATAGATAGGTGCTTTCTTCTGCTTTTTCTCTGTTCAAGCTCTCAGAGAAGTTGAGATAAATGAGTTGATATCTTGTAGGCCATAGAATTGTTTAGTTTTGTACTCTCCCGAATCTCAACTTAGTATTATTGACAATGTTCTATGCCAGAAATTTCTCAGTTGGAGGCATGTTTCACATTTTGTTCACACATAATGTGTTTGGGTTAACTATAATAATCTTATTCGGTGACGCATGAAACGAATCCTGGATTTTGCGACTGCTCTCTAGTATAACCTATAAATAAACTCATAACTTTGACCATCTTAAACAATTGTTTTTTGTAACTCTTAACTTGCAAGATAAACTTATGAGTCTTCTACTTCTGTTTAGCGTATGTAAAATGATTCAGTAGAAAAACAAATAAGTGCCAATAAATATTCCGTTTATCTTCTTTGAGTACCGTGAACTCTAAGTATTTCGAAGTTACGATCAATAATATCCGGTTCTAGCGAAGGGAAAAAATGGAAAAATATGGAAAAATGGAAAATCATGAGATTATAAATATACCCAAGAGCTTTACATATCGAAGCTACATGGGAAGAATTTTGAACTGCCCTCATTTAAGTCACTACAAACTACATGAACCATTACACCACTAACATTTCTTTAAATTTCGATCCCTTTAAAATATATATATTTTTGTGATGCCTAAAACATTTGTTTCTCTAGTTTTACCTCAAAGCCGACACTGGAGTTAGAACTGGACTAATATTTTTCACAAATTATCAAATTTTGTTATTTAACAAGATGCAAATGGTATATTTTTTCTCTTATATTATATGACCCGTTTTATACCCGTTTTCAAGCTTTTGGTTAATCATATATATTTCATAACATAAATGTTTAATGTATTTTTCATTTTTATGTAATCTTTATAGCGGTTCTCTTATACTCCCTATGCTCTACTATGTAATATGTTTTAGAATATTTTTGTTTGCTTCATATTTATTACATGTTTTCCAAATTTCTATCAATGCAAAACATCAATAAGAAAAGAGAAGTGTAATCTATGATTAAACTCATATTTCGACGTGTTATTTAAATATTTTTCAACATTTTACAACTGTTCTCTTTTCTTTTTTTCTCTTACTAAAATCCAACAAATGGAAAAATAACAAAAGGAAATTCCCAATCTCATCTTCCTCATGATTTCGCTCGCAATATTTTCTCTCAATCTTTCGTTCGCTGTATATACGAAAATTTCTTAATGAGTTTTGACCGCTTCATAGTCATTTTGATTTCGTTCCTTCTCTTCAAACGGTAAGTCCATCTAGAGAAGCGTATCGGTACCAACTCGCCGAGGCTTTACGATTAATTCGCCGCGTTCTGTCTTTTAAGATCAGATCTCCTCCCAGGTATGATCATGATTTATATCGCTTTCAACCTATAGTTAGACCTCGTATATGTATCTTTTGGATTAAATTGTACAAAAATAGAACAAATAAAATAGCATGTAATTCCATCGTAGTGAAAAAAAAAAGATTAGTGATAGTTTATTGTAAGCTATTAGTTTTGGGTTTTTAGTATTGAGTATTTATTCATATATCCAAAAAAAAAAAAAATGATATTTGTGAAGGCATTTGGAGAAACTAAGAATTATTACATCTGAATTTGCCGAAAAGGCATAAAAAGGCATTCAAAGAACATCAAATGAAAGCTTCAAAAATCATCTAAGGAAACCAAATATCACAATACCTTATGTGGTCTTCAAAGCTAATTAATGAACTCCACTATATCCAAGAGTGCACATTTTTGTTCTCTATGCATGTTGGTTTTTAAAACTGCAGCAAACGAAAAAGGAATGATAAGGAAAATCTAGAATAATCGGTACGTAAAATTCAAAGAGGAAAACATTTTAAAATTATTTTTATAATTCTCAAAATTAAGAATACGCTCCCAACGAATAGTTTGAAGAAAATAATAAATGCAATATTATTATCTTAAGATTTTCAGAGAGTTTTTTTTTAAATTGAGATTTTTATTAGCTTCTTAAAAATTTGGTTGAACTACAAATTTCTGAATGACTAGGTCTTACGATCGCTTCGTACCCTTCCGATCCGCAATGGATCTGGAATACGGACAATTTGGTCTTAACGAGGAGAAGGTAAGTTCATCGAGACAAGCCTATCGGAAGGAATTAGCCGAGGTCCTAGGACTGAATCGTAGTTGGATTCTGGCCTTTAGGACCAAACCTCCGACTCTTGCTCAATTGCGTCCTAGGTATGATCCCTTTCACTTTCAACTTAGACCGTAAAACCTGGACCTCGTAGATGTATCCCACAGGGTCCGGAGAGAGAGTTAGATGCCCATTATGTTATTTTTGAAAACCTAAAATTTTTAATGGTACTTTTTAAAAATAAAATTTATGATATAATTTTTGGAACTGACACTTCAAAATTTAGTATTTTTGAAAATTTCCCATTATGTTATTCTACGAATTTAAAACTCATCTTATTATTCTATTATATTTATATTGTTACAAATATGCAATGTAATTTAGTTTTAATTTTATGGTATTTTTGAAAACATAAAATTTTTAATGGTATTTTTTAAAAATAAAATTTATGATAGAATTTTTAGAACTGACACTTCAAAATTTAGTATTTTTGAAAATTTCCCATTATGTTATTCTACGAATCTAAAACACATCTTATTATTCTATTATATTTATATTGTTACAAATATGCAATGATTTCGTGTGTATAAATTATTGTTAGTTTTTATTTCACATGCAATCAGAGTATATGGTTTTAGTTGCTAAAATATAACTATCATTCGTTGGTAGAATTTTGTGTGTGGTTAAGCGTTCTTGGATTCGAGCTTGCTTGATGATTTCAACGAACAACCCAATTCAAAGGCCTTGATAGATCCAATTTCAAACCAAACATGAGTTGTCTAAAGAGTCAATGGGCTTTTTAATGGGCTTTCAAGGAAAAGCGAGATAGGAGGAGGAGATAATTTCATCGAGACAAGCCTATCGGAATACGGATATTTTTTCTCTTCGCGAGGAGAAGGTAAGCATTTCGAAGCTTATTTTCGTTATATTAGGACATTTGAATTTGGATTTAGATTGGTCTTTTAATCAAAAAAGCTTATATTCGTTAAATTATCACAAATCTTTTTTTTTTTGGTTAGCTACTATGGAATTTACATGGTATTTCATTTGATCTATTTTTGTACAGTTTAATTTAATACTTATCAATAAATTTTGAATAAGTCAAACGAATTCCTCATATTCGCAAGAGCGAAATTTATAGAGAAACAGAGAGCGAGCAAAAGATGACGAGAATTAAAAATGTTTATTTTTGGTAGATAGCGAGCGAAAAATAAAGATATGATTGCGTCAAAGAGTTACGAGATTGAGAGTCGTCGAATTCTCAAGACGAGGACTTGAAATTAAACGATTACATAAAACGAATGATTTTTGTTTTCTTTTTGTAGTGGTTTCGTCTTTTTTATTCTTATAGAAATCGACGATTGCATATGTCGTTTACATCAGGTGTTTCAAGGAAAAGCGAGATAGGAGTGATTCCATCTCTTGCGCCGTTCTTAACTCCTCGTCGTGGGAAAAGACTAGATGATTTTTTCTTTTTAGTTTTAATTTTATGGTATTTTTGAAAACCTAAAATTTTAATGGTACTTTTTAAAAATAAAATTTATGATAGAATTTTTGGAACTCACACTTCAAAATTTAGTATTTTTGAAAATTTCCCATTATGTTATTCTACGAATTTAAAACTCATCTTATTATTCTATTATATTTATATTGTTACAAATATGCAATGATTTCGTGTGTATAAATTATTGTTAGTTTTTATTTCACATGCAATCAGAGTATATGGTTTTAGTTGCTAAAATATAACTATCATTAGTTGGTAAAATATATCAAAACCACATGATGAGCAAATAAACATAAGGACTTTGGTTTCTCAATTTTACATCCTTAATTTGTTTCTTTTGTAGGCAGGTTGTGGTGTTTTTCGAGGTTCCAAGTGGTCACTTGATTAGTGTTGGGAAACTCGCGGATTAGTTTCTGAGGATAGATAGGTGCTTTCTTCTGCTTTGTCTCTGTTCAAGCTCTCGGAGAAGTTGAGATAAATGAGTTGATATCTTGTAGGCTTTAGTTTTGTATTCTCCCGAGTCTCAACTTAGTACTATTTACAATGTTCTATGCCAGAAATTTCTCAGCTGGAGGTATGTTTCACATTTTGTTCACACATAATGTGTTTGGGTTAACTATAATCTTATTAGGTGACGCAAAAACGATGAGTGGAAACAAGTTTCCCTCATGGGATTTAATTCAACTCTTACTCTAATAATCGATTTCACATGACCAAAGGCTAGGAGGACGCTTTTGTTAAATCGATTCAACTCATACTTGTCTTTGGTCTTGTGAAATCAACTATAAAGAAAGTAAGGGTGACAAAACTGTAGCTGACCAAAAATGTTTTGGATAAACTTAACCAAGTAAATACAGTGACAAAACTGTAGTTGAACAGAAACGTAGCGACTTTCGACAAAGTTATGATAACATGTTTTTAACTTGAGTTGTCTTAAAGAATCAATATATAAGACCAACCAACCATTCAGTAGCTAAATTTGGAAGTGAAATGGCGGCTACGATTTCTGCATCATGGGCTTTTTAAGGGCTTTCTGTTGAAGGCCCATAAAAACAGAATAAAAGAAAGTTGTCATTCTTCATCTTCGTCTCAATCCCAATTCTTTCGCAATGACTAATTCCTTTGACAGATTCATCCCGTTCCGGGCTTCCAACGGACGTTTCCACCTTGTACCTTCTGTGGAGACGCTGAGTCCATCTCGACAAGCTTATCGAATGCAACTCGCGGAGGCTCTAGGTCTGAATGGACGTGTTCTCTCTTTTCGGAGCACATCTCCTCCTCCCAGTCCCAGGTATGATAATGTTCAACCTAGACGAGTTAGTCGTAGATGTATCCCTCAGGGTCCCGAGAGAAAATTGGATGCGCCTGAGATTGTTGATGATTTTTACCTTAATTTGCTTGATTGGGGCACTTGTAATGTCCTAGCCATCGCTTTGGGCCACTCTGTTTATCTCTGGGATGATTCCACAGCCTCTGTATCTGAGCTTATGTTTTTTGATGAACCAGTCACGAGTCTCAGCTGGGCACCCGACGCTCCTCAACTTGCGGTTGGGCTCAACAATGCCCAGGTCCAGCTCTGGGATTCTCAAGCCATTCGTCGAGTGAGCACGTTCGAGGGTTCCCATCAGTCGAGAGTAGGATCATTGGCATGGAACAGTCACATCCTCACTACGGGTGGAATGGATGGAAGAATCATCAACAATGATGTCAGGATCCCTTCACCTGTTGTGGCAACTTATAAAGGTCACAGACAAGAGGTTTGTGGGCTCAAGTGGTCACCCTCTGGGAACCAACTTGCTAGTTCTGGCTGTGACAGCCTCGTACATATCTGGGATCGTTCCACTACGCCATGTCTGCACAGGCTCAGGGGACACACATCTGCGGTTAAAGCTCTCGCCTGGTGCCCTTTCAAAACCAATCTCCTTGCCACTGCTGATAGGACCTTAAAGTTCTGGAACACTCAAACTGGGGCTTGCTTGAATTCACTTGACACTGCTTTCCATGCTTCTTCTTTGTTATGGAGCAACAAGGAGAGAGAGTTGCTTAGCTCAAATGTTCATCAACTTACGCTCTGGAACTATCCATCCATGGACAAAATGGCTGAGATCGCTGCTCATACATCAACAGTTCTTTTTATGACCCAGAGTCCCAATGATTGTACCGTAGCTACAGCAGCTGCAGGAGAAGATGAGACTTTGAGGTTCTGGAATGTTTTTGGAGTACCAGAGGCTGTCAAAAAACGTGCTCCAAGAGCTCCTCCTCTGCCATTCTCTCATCTCAGCCGTATACGTTGACAACTGCTCAGCAGCAGGTAAGTACCTCTCTTTTATGATTGTTATTTCAGCTTCTTTTTTTGTTTGTTTGGCAGGGAACAAATGCTGCAGGTTCTGTAAGATCCGGATACAAAACAATCCACGAAATCATGAGCTTGGTAAGAAACACAGAGAATTTGTTGATACAAAGCTTACTGATATGTGTGAGAAAGTGCTGCTAAAGCCAAAGAGCTCAAGAAAAACGAAAAGGTGCTTCAACAGATCAAAGCTGTGAGTATATTAGCTACTACTTTATATCAAATCATCATAATTACTTAATTGTTTTCTTGTTTGATGTTTGGTTTCTGATTTCAACTTTTTTTTCTAACTTTATTTCAGAAAGCAACTTGCAGCTATGAGAAGGATATTGCAACTGCTCAGCAAACAATGCACCCGAGGATGGTACAACAGGTAAGTATGATTCTTAAGATGGTTCCTCTTATTGTTGTGTGTTTCAGGTTGCTTCTTTTGAGTCACTTTAAGGTTCTTTCACCATTGTGGTTGGCATTACCCTTTCCCCTTTTCATTCATAAATATTTTCTCTTCGTTTGATGTTTTTATTGAGATTGGATGCTTGACAGTGCTTCGAGATACAAAACTCATGATAACTATGGTATTATCTATATATTGAAATCGTATGGTAACTTTTTAGCTTTTTATGTAGTTCAATGCACATAGCTCTTTTTAGCTTTTTATGTAGTTTTAGAGTATTGTTCAGAGCACTTTGGTTCTTTTGGTATAAGAAGACTCGCACATCAACAAATCCTCTGCAGAATCACAGTACGGAATCAAAGTGAGAACCCTTAATCATCTGAGGTAATACTAAATTTGGTTAAATACTTTCCAGTTTCCATCTAAGTACATGTTTATGTATAGATGACTTTGGTTTCTCAGTTTTTACATCTCTTAAATTGTTTCTTTTGTAGGCTTTGGTGTCTTTCTAGGTGCCAAGCGGTCACTTGATTAGTTTTGGGAATTATGTGGAACCTCAAGGATTAATTTCTGAGGATAGATGGGAGCTTTCTCTGTTCAAGCCCTCAGAGAAGTTGAGATAAATGTTTTGATATCTTGTACGTAGGCCATAAAATTGTTTAGTTTTGTATCCTTCTGGATCTCAACTTAGTCTTATTGACAATGTTCTATGCCAAAAATGTCTCAGTTCTCGCGAAACAAGTTTTCTTTTGGTATGTATTTTGTATCTTGAGTTTGAACAGCAAGGAGGGATGTTTCATATGCTAGGTAACCCAAGAAACAACTGCTGCTCAGTTTTTACAAAATTTGACTTTGTAGCTTAAAATATATAAATAAACTCAAAACTTTGATCATTGTAAACAATTGTTTTTTTGTAACTCTAAACTTGAAATATAAGCCTATGATATGTAGAAAAAGAAAAGAGTTTCAAATTCTCAGGACTACTTATACTTCACTTGTCCCTTTCGTTTCGTTGGTGAGTGAAAGTGTGAAACCATCAAACCAAGTTGCCCTCCAGGACCAAAGGCTAGGAGAACGCTTTTCTTTAATTGATTCAACTCTTACTCCTAGTATTTGGTCTTGTGAAATCGATTATTAGTGTAAGAGTGACAAAACTGTAGTTGAACAGAAACGTTTGTAATGGAGAAAAAGCTAAGTGATAACATTTTTTTTTAACTTGGATACCAAAATTTGCGGAATAGTACAGTGATGCTATAGAGAAGGAGAGGTTTTTTGGTCATGATCTTACGATACTACAAGGGTGTTCTTTATTTCCCTCACTCAAAACTTGAAGTCAAAAACTCTGACACAATTATCATCCCCACAAGAAGTTAACCTAAGCAAGCTCTGGTTAGCCTCGGACTTCTCGGTTGGTCTCCATGTCAACCGGTTCACAGCTGAGACATGACACATGAATGGCTCAAGTTGCAGAGCAAGAGCTGCTGTCGCAGTTGTGCCTTCCTCTGTTTGTGCAATCTTTATGTTCCATAGCTCTATCAATCCACTTTCCATCCCAACCGCGATGCACCCGCTCTTCTCCTTGTGATCTAGTCCACTCCACGCCACAGCGGTGACGCTGCTCGCAAACTGAGGCAATGCAAGAACCTGTTTGATTTGAGCGTCGTTCTCAATGGACCAGATCTTCACAGTCTTGTCCCTAGATGAAGTTGCAAACTGGTGGCCAAATGGATTCCACGAACATGCCCATATGATCCTCTTGTGTGCTTCAACCTTCGCCAAGAGTTTGTGAGTAACTTCGCCATTGTCTGTACAGAGGTGATCGAAGTAAGAGAAACAGACAGGAAACACTCAACAGTAAAGCGCTTCCAAGTTTGGGAGTTTACCTGTTCTCTGGATCGAGAAAATAGAGAAGTGGCGATCTCTGGAGACTGATAAGAGCAGAGTGTCATCATAAGAGAACTCCAAGTGTGTCACTGTCAAGCTGTGAGATTGCAATCGACCAACAGCTTTCCATGTCCCAACCTCCCACAACCATATTTCCGCCATGGCTGCAGACTGAGCCTGAAGAAGTTTGTGGTTCAAGAAAATTTAGTATTGTGAGTCCTGCTCGGTTAAACTCGCATATATGAGAATGAAAAAGTGTAAACAAATCCAAAATTCGCATTAGCTTACCTTACACGATGAAGCAACAATATCTCCCTTGTGATTACAACAGAGAGAGAAGAGTTCATTACCATGACCGTAGAGTTTATGAGATTCTGGCCATAGAGTATGAAACGCAAGCTGATCTTCAATAGGAGGCTCCTTCAACTCTGCTGGAGCTGCCTCTGGAACCGTCTCAAGTGAATCCATACCATCGCCTCCGCCATTTCTCTCCAGCGGTTCGCTAGAAGCTGCAGAAAGGAAAATACTCTGAATCCCAAGACTGTATTTGGGAAAAATCCAGAAACACTGTGGACTCAAATCACTCACAGTGTAAATAGATAGGTTTCTGTGATAAACCGAGGGCAGACATGTTCGCTCCAAGAACCTGCACATCTGCTTGTAAATTCTCAGGGAAGCTTCCTTCTCCTCCGATACAAGAGTGGTTCAGTGTCTTCAAGAAAGATAGAGGAGCCTCAAACACTCGCACAACTTTCTCCTCTGCCCCACTTACAAAACGGTAATTGCCTTTACCTTGAACCATAGCCACACAGTTAATGTCATGACCATGAACCTGAGGACGAGCCATTTCATGCCAGTGCTCATCCTCTGTTTCATTTCCCTCATCACTTTTCCATGATGAGAACACGCGTGTTGTCTGCAAAATCCCGAGTTTGCAGAATAAAGAGTAAAAAACTACCGTTTCTTTCTTTATGTAAAATTTTGTAATTAAAGCACAATACAGCATATATTTGATATAACGAATCATTTGAACGTCTCCAAACACTGACCTGATCGTGGCTCACAGATAGTAAGTACTCGCCGGTTCTCGCCCACGTGATATCAGTTACAGCAGCAAAGTGACCGGACGGGACTTTCTGCATCTGCCAGTTCTCAGACTCTTTGTTGCAACTGACATTTCTCCAGAGATGAAAAGATCCACCGTATCCATGAGCTAGAATCGAGCTACCATCTGGATTCCAGTGGCCACCGTAGAAACCAAGAGCACAGTGACTTAGCTCTCCTACACACACAACATTCACCCACATACCCGTTTTCTTCTCAGGTCTCCAAATCATCATCGTTTTGTCCATTGAAGCTGATAAAATGCTCAGCGGTTGGTTAATGAACCGTCCGTCAATGGAATCAATGACTGGAGGTTGCCATTCCACGGAATAGACCCAATCTTCGTGTCCAATTAGAACAGATTCAACTGAAATCTGATATGTGAGCGTCCCTGAGACGAAAACCGGCCCATCAATGTAAGAAGCTAGAGTGATTTCTCTTCGCCACGAGCCAACATCACCAACTAACACGAGTTTCCAGATCCGGATGACTTTGTCCTGTGAAGAACTCACAAGCATAATACTATTGGTGGTTTCTTCTGTTGAGTGTAATGGTAACGAGAAGTCCAAACTCCGGATCCAATCCGTGTGGCCTTTAAGCTCACAAACAGAAGTAAACTGAAAAGATGAACATGAAACCCTTATAAGAAAAGTACAATTGAGAAGATATTGGTCCAAAAAGCGAAAGCGGAAAGTACCTTCCCCGTTCTTTCTCCACAGTAGAGTTTGATTTTGTTGTCCAATCCACCCATAGCGAGGGTAAATCGTCCAGCATTTTGAGGCAACTCAGCTAATGACAGTGTCACAATTGCTTTAGAGTCAACAGAGAGAGTGTCCAGACACAAAACCTCACACTCATCTGCAATAAAGAATGCGAGGATGAAAATTTTGACTTATCCGGATTGACTAAACTGCAGGTCAAGGCAGTTTGAAAAGTAGGAAAAAAATGCTTACCGCTAGATTGAGACGGAAAAGAAACATCCCAGACATTCACAACTCCATCGGAAGAAGCAGAAGCAAACATTGCATCGGTTTCAGAAACCATAAATGCAGTGATACAAGTTACACCTTTCTTGTGGGACCGTGGTAGTTGTAATACATGTCTCCACTGTTTTAAAACCAAACAGGAATCATAAATACACTATGAGCCATATCAGAAATAATACAGAAGCCGTAAGAAACCCCGATCAGAACGAGATTTTAGGAGCGTTTACATTGTTATTGATAGTAGATAATTCCCAAAGGATGATGATACCATCTGTATCACCTGAGAGCAAATAGTGCCGGTCCAAATGCTTGGCTGCAAACAATCATATCATTTTCAGAAAGATGCGAACCCGCCTGAGTGGAATATGTAGTAAGCTTCAGAACAACTAAATCACCAAATCTAAGATAGGAACTATAAATAGAAATTTGAATGCGTATACCTTCACACTTAACTAAATGATAGCTATAACTCTATATTCTCCAGTCTAAGTTCTCTAATTGATAATGAGCACAATTAAGTTCACTATGTAACAGAGCTCCTAACATCAATGCCTATGCGATTCAACACACCAAAATGTCAAACAAAAAAGGTTCTCATAAACCCAAAATTTCAAAGTTACAGCAAGTAAGTACCTTTGAAAGCATATTTGGAACTGGGTAACCAATGAGTGCAATTCACAGAAGCTTTATGACCAGGAAGCGTAGTAAGAATCTGGGCAGTCTGAAAAATAAAAACCAAAACAAGGCACTAAAAATCACATCTTGGTTTCGAAAGAACAAAAGGATTTTGAAAGGGTTAATCGTAGAAAAAGGAGTGAAACAGAGACCTTAGGGCAGAATATAGCAACAGCGTTTTGGGCACCGAAGGAGACAAGACCAGAAGCTCCCCAAGAGACATTATTGACGACTCTGTTGCATCCTGCTCCTATGAACACTCTCTTCGCTTCGACCTCAGTATTTTCCGACATCTTTATCAGAAGGACTGAAGATAAGCAAGATATACGAAGTTCCTGTTCTTCGTCCCGGTTGCTTTTAAAGAGTAAAAAGTCTCCGCCGCCGGCAAATTTCGCCGGGATTGGTGAAAGATTCAGGTGAAATCGGAGAGCTTGAGGAAAGAAAACCAAACAAGGGTTATTACTTTCAGTTCTGAGAGGGAACAATTATTGGGCTGAAATGTTTTATGGCCCAATTCCTCCAATTGGGCTAAAATCTTCAAATTGAGCCCAATATAAAGATGTTCAACTTTTCTTTTTTCTTATTGCAAAATTAACTTTGTAATTCAGTAAATTTGTTGACTGTGTTTTTGATAAATCAACGAAACATTAATGTAAAGCATTTTGTCAGATAATGTCTTTTTGGCAATAGATTTTTTCAAGACTGTATCATAAGCCAGTGGTCTCATTTCGATAAGCTACTAAGTTATGCTTCTTTTTTTTTTGAAAGGATATGCTTTTATTTTTAACCAGTTATTGTTTTGACATTTTTCTTTATTTATCCTCATGATTATTTTTCTAATAATTATTGTTAAATTTATAATTTCAAAAAGATGTTTTGGCAAATAAAAGAAGAGCAATAAATTGAGGAGTGGGTGACTACCGTGTAGAGAAAACCAAAAGAATAGTGACAAATTAAAAGACATAATGATGGGAAACGGAATCATACAAAAGTCGTGCCGATACCAATTAAGCAAGCATTCTTGTCACGTGAAAGATTCTTATTCAGAGACTTGTGATTGTTTTGTTTTTTGGTTTTATAATTCCATCTTTTCACCTATCTATTTCCACAAATTTTCCAAATCTATCATTTATTACTTACAACGAAGATTATGATACATAGACATTCTAATATTACTACTTTTGGAAGTTTCCAAAATATTGTGGTTAAGAATATGTTTTTTTTTTTTTTTTTCTAGAAACCGACTTTTAATATATTGAAAAAATTAAGATTGAATTGAATAAATTTTGTGTATGAGTTTTGCATGGTTGTAGCGATGCACTGACCGAGTTATATGCCAACTAGACAACTTTTTTTTGGTCATTCACAAAATTCAGTTTACAAATATGAATGTTAAAAATATTTGTTGTAAAAAAAAATTAAATGTGGAAGTCTATTCTTATAAAAAATGTGAATTACTAGTCCAGGACATGTAGCCTAGTGGTTTGTGTTAGTGCTGTCACTGTGACACCGCATGAGTTCGAACCCAACTTAATGCATATTATTGTTGTTGGAATGATTTGGTGAAAAGAATCAAAGAAAATTTTGGTAAAAAGACTTTTTCACTACTTGATTAGAAATAGGTCTTTTTTTTTGTTAGGTGAGTTATAATGACCGAATTAACTTTAATTAATAGTTAAAATAAATCAAAATCTAATAAGATTTCTAATATTGTTTTGTTTTAGCATGCTTTATAAACCTTCAATCGCCTCTCTAGATACTAATTTAGACCTTTAACCAGTACAAAGTAACGAATGAGAAGTTCCCCAATCTGCATCTGCACATGCTTGATCATTACCTCATTTTGAAACAGAACATAAGTAACAGCATGCATATTTTACCCAAGTAAAAACAACAACGAATACAGAAGTCATAAAATCTCAGTGACCTACAATAGAAAGAGAGAGAGAGAGAGAGTATAGTAATTCGCAATGAGTATTATTTTGTCATCTTTTCTTTATTTAAATTCAAATCTCCGCACAAGTATGATCTGTACAAATGGATCTAATTGAACCCTATATAAAATATAAGTTGCCTAAGAATTGAAATATTAATTTTGATGTAATCGTATAAGAAAAGACGAAAGAAATACAAAGTAGAGATTCTTTGACTAGTATATATAAATATAAGAGGCCTAAGACTATCCGACAAAATCAATGGAGATGAGAGAAATCCATGTGGATCCAACGCAAGCTCCAAACTTCTATAATTGAGACTATCATGACATCAAATTTGTATATTACTTTAAGAAAATTGAGTGGTGAATGGGCAAGATTCTTAATTCTATGAAAAAGGAATATGAGAATCTAACCAAGAATGAAATAAATAAATAAATGTAGATGTAGTCGAGATTCGATTGGCCTTTCCAAAATATTTGTCTCACATTCGAAGAATATATATGAGTGACACTTTTTTCCACACAAAAATGTATTTCATGTTGTTTTTGTCAGACAAAACTATTCTCTGCACATGACATGGTGAGTCAAAATATGCCTAATTATATAATCCATTATTCTGTTTACGAAAAAGCATCACTGTTGTTGCATAGTTTTAACTTAGTATAATAAAATCAAATGATCTATTATAGTTGCATCGAAATTTACTAGGTTTCAAACTGAATTCCATTTTTGCTTTTTTGTATGAATAAAAAATTATTTTAACATATGACCAAAAAGCATAATATTTGATGTGTAAGAAATACAAATCAATTATTATTTTTTAGAATTTAGAATACATTCAAAATAATGTGAAATATAGATATTATGAGATAAACGTATTCTAAATTCTAAAAAATGATATTTTTAGAAATGTTCCACTAGAATTTCTCAAAAAAAGAAGGATTGACATTGATTTTTTTTTTTCTTCACATTTTCTTAATTACCAAGGAAAGTTTGGTATATAATTATGATGATGACTCTGTAGTGGACACGATTTGAAAACTGATTAGAGAATGTGAGAAGCATTTGTAAAAGTTATTCTTTGGACAAAATCTTCAACAACACAAAAGCTCTCCAAATGGGAAAGTAGAAGAAAAAAGGAAGAACAATCACATTTCTTTGTGCTCCTTATCCCATGGTTTTAGTATCTTTGACTTTGACGCACCCCATCTTTGAATTTTTTTTTAGCTTTTAACCGACAATAACCTTTATATTTATATATATAATATATATAACAAATTAAAAAATAATAACATAAATCGATCTTTTTTTATGATTAAGTCACAACAAATCACTCCCCCATAATAGTAAAATTTTGATAACCCTAATACAGTTGTTATTAATTTTGTTGGACCAACCAATTATTCAGAAACAGAAGAGAGGTGAGCGAAATAACTAATAAGCTGTTCAAATCTAATGCTATGAGTTATTAGCACAACAAGAATTTTTGAATCTATATATGATTGTGTGTACTCTTTATTGGCTTTAAAAAAAATTAGATGAATCTAACTGCATCTGTAATCAAGATATTGTTTTGTCATAAATAGTTTCACCTCTTTTTATCTAGATTTTTAAAAAGCTACAAATGGTGTGATCGATCACACATACATAAAAAAACCAATGTTTATTACTTATAATATTTTCCTAGTACCAAAAAAATTACATTGCATCGGTTTATAGTTGAAAGATATTACAAAACAATGTTGTTATAATGTAACATGAAATTCCGCCGAGTGTTTATTTTTTTTTTTTTGAAAATATTTGAAAAAAAAATCATAAAATTGTAAAGAAAACATTAATTAGGTACATCATATAGAATCACACTTTTGAAATATTTCTTCCGCGTTTTCCAAAATTAATATGTAACAGATAAATAATTTTACAAATTAAGAAATATATTTATTATTTTGTAACTTAAAACTTAAACAAAAATATAATTAGTTCTACAATTGCTCAGTTTTTTCTCTTTCAAAAGATATGACTTTGAACTAGTAGTTTCAGAACTCTTTCAAATAATTGAGTTTCAAAGATGGAGAGGCGAAAAAGTCTTCACTTTTTTTTTGTCTAAATCTACAAATTTTTGTGATGTTGGAGTTGATCAAGGGAAGGTCGAGTTTGAAAAACATCTTCTAAGCGAAATAGAAATAAAAAACCAGTTTTAGAGCAAAAAAGATGAGAATGATTAATGTATTAGATATATGATCCACAACATTATAATCTTTAGTTGTGGTTGTTATCTAATATTTATGTATTAGATTTATATCTGACAAAAAAAAAATGTATTAGATTTATATTGTTTTAGACAATCTTTCAATATAGTTTGATGTTTTATGAAATGTATACATGATCCTAAAATATTTATAACTTCCTAAATTTTTTGTAAAATTTTTTTTTTTACATTTAAATGTTTGGTTTCCATGCAACACAAATGTTAAAACTAATATATATTTTTGGATTATTTAAAATAATTCTTTAACTGATTTATTTTAACTATAAGTAGTTTTTAACTGATTTACTTTGTTCTACAGTTTTTATTTTATTTTTATTTTTTTTTTTTGTCGTTAATTAGATTATTAAACCCACAATTTTTTTAGAAAAAAAAACCCCAAATAAATAAATAAAAACAAAAATCACGAGTTTGAAATGAGTGAACTCGCGAGTAAGGTGTGTATAAGCGAGTGGGTTGATAAGAAAATTGAGAGATACGCGACGAAGCGAGAACCATTTTGATGAAATCCAAAAAAAAAGATACCCCACAAAACCCAAAACTCAGAATCTTCTCGTTTTTTTCTTTTCTCCTTCAATCAATCTTTTTCTCCCTCTTTTTCATCTCTAAAGATTCCACCTTTTTCTCTCTTTTTATAATCTCTTCCCACAGATCTCATCTCCTTCCACACTGTTACTCTGTTTTTTTGTCATGAAAGTTTGAGTTTTCTTCTCAAATGGCTTCTTTGGGAGATGAGCTTACTTTAGGATCAACGATCTGTTCTGGGTTTCCTAGAAAAGCTTCAAAGGTTATGAATGTTGCGGAGCATGTTAAGAAGCTTGAAGAAGAGAAGAGAAAGATCGAAGCTTTTGAGCTAGAGCTTCCTCTCTGTTTGGACATTTTAAACAATGGTTTGTGGTTTTTGATCTTTCTAGTTTTGGATTAGAGTTTGATTTTAGAAAGGCTGAAACTTTTGTTTTCTTTTCCTTGCAGCGATTTTGTATCTTAAGGAGGAGACTAAGAGATGTTCATTAGAGATGGATACTACTCAACCATTGTTGAAAGATTTCATCTCTGGAAAAGAAGAGAGAACCGATGTGGAATTGGTGATGAGAGAGGAGCTAATGAAGGAGAACAAGTTTCAGCAATGGAAAGCTAATGATCACATCTCGAACCGAAGATTCTCAGAGACTAAGATCAAGAACAAGCTAGAGAATGAGGTAAATAAAATCATGAATTTTTGGATTAGATGAATCTCAGGACAAGGATTAAGTTTGAGATTGTTTTGTTGTTGCAGAGAAGTGAGGAGAAATCTTTATCTATGTTGTTGAGTCCAAAGGTAGAAACTGGTTTAGGCCTCGGTTTAAATTCGAGCTCGATGGTTAATGGAAGTAGAAAAGGCATTGCCTCTTGTGGCTCTGTTTCCAACTCTATGCCACAGCCACCACCATTTCTTCAACAGCAAGCTTTACGGAAGCAAAGAAGGTGTTGGACTCCTGAGTTGCATCGCCGCTTTGTTGATGCGTTGCAACTACTCGGTGGACCGGGAGGTAATCAAAGACCAAGAATCAGTTAACTCCGATGTGATTATAGGCACTTGTTGTTGAGTTTGGTAGCTTATATCTTTGTGTGTTTTGGGTTTGCAGTGGCAACACCTAAACAAATCAGAGAGCATATGAAAGAAGAAGGCTTAACAAACGATGAAGTAAAGAGCCATTTACAGGTATGTTACAGATAACAACCTTTGTTGATTCCTCCAATGATTGTAACTAAGAACCCAATCTTTACATTTTCTTAGAAATACCGGTTGCACATCAGGAAGCCGAATTCGAATCCCGAGAAACAATCAGTAGTTGTTTTAGGATTGAACTTGTGGAATGCATCAGAAGAAACCAATGAATTACGAGGAGAGTCATCGAAGAGAAGCAATTCGCAATCGGATTCTCCTCAAGGTCCTTTGCAGTTACCTTGTACAACAACTACAACAGGTGGAGATAGTAGCATGGAAGATACTGAAGATACTAAATCTGAGAGCTTTCAAATGGAGAGGTTGACAACTCCTTAGCTCCCAAGTCCTTTTTCAAGAAACCNAAACCAAACTTTTTTTTCAGGTTTTTTTTTTTTTTTTTTTTTGTTATTTTGGATTCACTGCTTTTAGTAGTGAATGAGAACAATAATTATATAGAAAGATATAGATAATAATAATATACATATATATAGAGGAGCAAAGAGTGAGGATGTTTCAAATTATTTGCCTATTTCTTGTGTGTACGGATTTTTTTTTGTTGGGTTTAATTGAGGCATTATCCAAGTTTTATGCTTTCTTTCATAGTATTTAGTTCATGGAAAAAATGAATTAGCTACATAATATTGGGTTTTTTTGGATTTGGAAAAGCAAAATAATGGGAAGAGACATAAGCATTTGAATTTTTGGTCATTTATTCGGAATCATATATGCTTTGAATTTTTTTGTTATGTTTTTCATATACTTTGAAATTATGTTTCTTATAATCAATGCTTACCTAATCATGTGGTCGTTCGTTCAATTCAATCAACTGAAACGGTCTTAGCTTTGACCGACGGATAAGCTATTTATACATATTAATCAATCCATGTAGGGTTATTCTCATTCTGGCTGCTCGGGAGAATATGAACATGGAAGAATGACATGATTTTCTAGACACCAGCACATCACTGACATCAGCATGGTTGAATGGCTGGAGATACATGAATAACATGGTCATCTAAGTTAGACATGAATGAATCATATGAAAGTTGAAGGGGGAAAACTTGAACTCGACCATTGTTTAATTACACTTGTTCAAGTTGTTTGAAAATGCTCTTGTAGTTAGATTCATTACCAATCAAAATCTCATACTATGCAATCTTGTTATGTTTATTTTTTCAATTTGTTTCTTGTAAGATGTATAATCAAGTGATGTGATGTTAGATAATTTGACGACCCTCCCTCTATAGGTGTAACACGGTGAAGTAGAATATAGTTTGATTTAAAAATCGAAGTTTTAATTTTAAAACAAATTTTGGTGTTAGCCACTGAATTTTTTCATTTTCCAAAATATATAGTTTCGGATTCATTCAAGGTGGCTTTAATTAGTTTCGGATTCATTCAAGGTGGCTTTAATTAGTAGTGGCTTTTCTAGAAGAAAATTTTATAAATACTCCAGACATGTAAAATTGTTCAACTCTTCCACAGATCATCATCTTTCAGCTGTTCAGTAAAACAGAATATTGATCAAAACTAAATAATGTCGTCGGAGATGAAATTTGTGAAGTTTCTATCTAAAGGACCTTATGGTTCCGTCAATCTCTACGCTGAAAATAACAACGACGGCTCAATGATTTATGAAGCGGTGAAGTCGATGTCCATAATCATTCTCGATCTTTTTGGCAATGCAAAAGTGCTCGTCTCAAATTCTCAATCCATAAACACAAAACATCTATAATATTCTGCTCGACTCAATACATTCCCAATCGCAATGATTTCAAACAATTGGCTCATTTTGTCAATCCGAATCACCGCATTCTAGCCTTTAGGACCAAATCTCCAACACGTCCCATGATCATTGTCCTATATATTCACTTTCAACCGGTAAAGTTTCGTAGATGTACATATTGGATCAAATTGTACAAAAATAGAACAAATGAAATAGCATGTAATTCCATTGCGGTCAACAAAAAAAGATTAGTGATAATTTATTGTAAATTATTAGTTTTATTTTTGAGTATATATTCATATATATTTACGAGGGACCTTTTGTTATCCCATCTCTCTTTTTCAAGTTTAGTATCATTGATTTCAGCTACCCTACATTGGATCACTTTTCCACGATCGACCATAACTTGAAAATCACCAATGGTGATGTTTAGCCTTAGGAATCTCTAGGAATACGACCGCCTCAGGGTTTGGTGATAACAATTTCACCTTGACCACCCGTGTCAGCATTAATTACCAGACCCTTCCTATTCACCACGACCGTGAATTATCTTGTACATTGTGGTGGAAAAAAAAAAATTAATGATAATTTGTTGTAAATAATTAGTTTTGGTTTTGAGTATTTATTCATATATATATATACGCATTAGTTTGAAAGAGAGACCTTTTGTTTGGGTCTTTGGTTTTCTTTTTAGAACTTGAAATAATAATCTATATTGTGAAACGTAAAGTTTCAGTCATTACGTTTTCTGATATATTAGAATGTTTTTGTTAATACGTTGATGATTTGGATGAATGTTAATACGTTAATGATTGTGACCATCTACAAACGATTTGCTGATCAAATTCTTCTAAATATTCTGTAAATATTCTGCTGAATAAGGTAGATCAATAGTGTCACACTTATTAACAACAGGAGCAATTGGGAATGACGAAGGGAAGAATAATAATGGAGCACAACTCTTTTTAAAACATGAACAGTATTCTCTTTTCCACCATTCGTAAAATCTCTCTCACAATTCACAATCAACGTGCGAACCAGAAACACCATCTTCCTCCCCCAACTTGTCTTTCTTTTTATTCTTCTCCTCAACGATAATGATCATCATCTCCTTGGAAACCCCACAAGAATCTTGCTTGCCCATGTCGAAAGTTTCCATCTTTAATTAACGTGAGACACAAGCAAAGGCTGGTGATGGTGGAGGTTCCTGGCTCTGTAGGCACAAGTGCAAGCCTCTCCTTGAGATTAGGGCAAACAGGTTTAGCTTTTGGCTCTCTTCTCTTCATGACCATCGGTGCTCGGTTCTACCAATTCACTGCTCTCTGGTAATAACAACTCCTAGTTCCAGATTTCTCTTATGAATCCTAACTATAGTCTTGCAAACAAACCTGCAGCTACTTGGTGACTATATGTCTTTGCCTATACCATGGAACTTGACATTAGCAATGTTAGATATGTACTGTCTTCTTCTCAAGCAGCCGTTTCAAAAGCCAAAGGTCCTTCTCGCTATCTCTATTGGTGATTGGGTAAGGAAATCGAGATAAGGCTCTGGATATACCGAAGAGGAGGTCCGACAGAATTGACTGTGAAAACTAGATCACAGGAATCAGTTTCGGCATCATGCGACACTAGCCGTTGCTAATCCTCATAATAACTACGATCATATAACAATAACTTAGTCTTCTGCCCTGTCCTCACCGGAACTGTTAGAGCAGAGAGTACCAACCCGTGCATCCTAAACCAACTATAAGTTCTGTTGAGATCTATAGAAAACAAATTCACCCATGTCTTCTTGCCATATCAGCTGGTGGAGTTGCTTCTTATGGGATATGCACAAACTGTTATTGAGGCTGCACATTGCGATATCTTCGCGAAGGGAACTTTATTAGAGATGACTTGAAAAGTTTTGGTGTGAAGACAGAAAGATAAAATTTTAGTTTCTTCACACTCGGTGAACCAGTGTAGTGACCCTTCAAAAATAAGTGGCTCTTGGTGAGCGACAATGCGATATGGGGAAGCAGGGGAAACATACCTCCAAGAGTTGGTGCTAAACTCGAAGACTTCACATGTAGTGGCATTGTCTAAGCCCAATTCAGAAGAATTGTATAGCCAAACTGGCTTGTACGTGCTCTTATTAAGAGTGTCTTTACCAAATCCAAGCAAAGGAATGGGTACGCAAGCTCAAAAAAACTTTTCTTGTAAGTCGTAGATGAGGTCTTGGAACCTGGAGGGGGGGAAAACTATCTGAGATATCATCATTGATCCAATTAAGACTCTTATTTATACAACAGTCTCAACTAGGCACAGAGACTAAAAAAAGCAAACTTCAAAATCAGTTGATAACTATGGTATTGTCTTTTGATCTTCCTCCTATGGACCGAGATAATTTGTGTAGATGTGTTTTGATTTCCTTTCATATACTTAAGTGAGCTACTTTGATCTGTATCATTGCTACTTAATGAAGGGAAAGTACTAGCTGAAATCGTATTGTTACTTTTTCGCTTTTTATGTACTTCTAGTCAGTCTCTAACTCTCTATAATTTGCAAATTGGTACGTCGACCGTCGCCTCCAATATTCCAACCGATAAAACTTTAGAAACATTACAATGTACTGAGTTTCCTGTATCGCTTGAATATCAATAAATGTAGTACTCTTTGTTGGATATGATTCAAATATAAAGGGATAGATTCAAATTAACGAATGTAAATCGCCCACATAGAAAAGAAAAAAAAAACGATTAGAGAGACATTAAAGATTCAATGTGATCCGGGAAAAAATGGAGACAACGCACATAACTGTGTCCAAGTCCATTGCGCTCTCGAAAATCATCATCCACAATTCCTGTATACGCGACTCTCCTGAACGTCCCTCTTCTTGGATCAAGAAACAGAATATCTAAAGATTTGCGAAACCTGCCTGAATTTCGTGCATAAAACAACTCACCATCATTAGTAGAACCTACTAGATTGTAAAATCTGTAATCATTTCGGTATTCCTCATCATCATAGTGAGAAAGACTAGGAAAAACATGCGTCGACCATTCGTGCTTCTCTGCATCCTCCAGAATGAACATTGTAATACTACGATCCACACAAGCTAACTTTCCTTGATAAGATATCCAGGAGTCCATGTCCCAATACATAGGACCCGGAACTGTTATTACACTGAACGTTTCACACCTTACATTGAAGCTCATTATAACCCGATCATTACCAAGTTTAGCTTGATAATATACAACACCCTTGATGCATCGTCCGTAAACACCACCAATGCTTTCGTAGCGATCAATGTAAATACGATGATCATGGTTGGTTCTCACAGTTCTCCATGATTCTTGAGTCGTTCCCAACGTTAAAACCCGACACTCGTTGCAGTTTTGGTCACTAGGGATGCACATTACTTTGTGTTTGCCTTGGATTGGATCATATCCTAAAAAGACTGCTATATCCTTCCAGCTCTTCTCTGGTTTGGTTAAGTGCGACAACTTTCTCATGGTAGGGTTCCATACAATGGGGTTTGTTGACTTTTGAAAGCAGATCAAGCCGTGGACCGACTCTGTTCTAATGCTGATATTGCTGAAGGAACACTGATGTTTTGGGTACGTCATGTGGTAACTATGGATAGGCTGAGAAGTGGAATAAGAATAAGCCTTGTTGGGATTCTCATTGTGTTGAGGAACCGAGAAAACAAACAACTTGTAATCTTCTCTGAAGCAGATTAGAAGACTCGGCTTTCTCGAGAAGCTAGTTCCGAACGAATTAATGAAATATGGATCAGTAGTGATTGATGACCAGGGCTTCGAAACACAACCAAACCTCACCACGGATTTTGCAGGTAGCTTTTCGAGTATCGTTGAGGCTACATCCAGAGGAAAAGCCGAAGACGGTGATGAAGATTGCTTTCTTCTTTTACTTTGGATATTTTTGGTCTTCTCTTCTACTTTCTCCATATTTGTTAAAACCCTAGCTAATTTCTCTCCAAGGTTTCGTTTCTTTCATTTGTCTACAGTGGCGGATCTAGAAACAAAATTTATGTGGGGGTACGAAAACAAATTGGGAATATGATAAAAAAAATATTTGAAAATTATAATTTTGATTTTATTTCTTATACATTAGAATCCTAAATCTCCAAAAAAAAAAATAAAGTAGCACTACTTTGTATAAACAAAGAAATTATTTTAAGATCTTTTTACATTTATAAATAATTATTTCAAATATTAGGTTTAGTTATATTTTTTATGACAAGGTTTTTATGTTACAAAGGTATATTCTAAAATATATATAAACTGAAACTCTAAATAAAATACACTAAATATGAGATTTATTGAAATAAAAATGAAAATGGCTTAAATTAATTTGTTAGATGTAAACTTGGAAAGATTTCAAACAAAGAAACCGTATATATACTAATCAAAAGTGACAGGAAGAACTAATAAATATGGCAATTGACCCAAAAAAAAAGAAAGAAACATACGATAAAAAATGGAGAAAATCAAGTCGAACACGTAACCAAAACTCTATTGCAAAGACAATGAGCCAATTGACCTAGCGACTAATAAACGTACATGCTACTCACTAGAAAAATCTTGGAGTTAGTATGGGGCACGTGCCTCTTCACACTAACATGTAGATCTGCCACTGTTTGTCTACACGGTATATATATGTTTTTCTAGTATTTTTGTATTGATATTAATTTATACATTTTTTCCTCTGTTTAATTTTTTCATAAATTTACTTTTGTGAGAATAGAATTTCCTTTTTTTTTTCTTTATAAGAAAAGATATAANCTCATGCATAAATTTTTTTTTTTTTTTTTTTTTTTTTTTTTTTAAATTATTTATTAGTTAGCAATTTTGCATACCATGAATCATAGCCGACCTGGATTTGAAGTAGAGGCCTGAAGTTGGCGTTGGTGACATGGTTGCTCTTGCGACTAGAGAAACCGTACTACGCGCGTGCTATTGAATAACTCGTAATTTAAAATATAACGTAAAAATTAAAATCAAATATAACAAAACAATAGATATCATAATTAAGCAAAAGTTCGAAACTTCGAATATTCAAATTTCGATTTTAATAACGAACTATCACTTTTGTTTCTTTGAAATTACAAGAATAATCAGTTTTAACTAGTTCAAAACTTGTCTAGCATTCGAAATTGGATTTCCGGTTAACTCGAAAACCATACTCCCTTTGTTTTATATTAGTTTAAATTTTTTTTTTTTTTTTTTCAAATTGGGTATTAGTTTTCGTTTGTAATGTAAATTTTCGATTTAATACCGAATTTAATCTTTATGTCTTATAAAAAAATGTCAAACAATCAATTTAATATTTACTAATATAATATATGTGAAATAATCTATAATTACAACTATTTAAAACGAAGAGAATAAATATTTATGATTGGTCTAAAACTAATTATCGCTTATCAGTCCATACGAACTTGATGACTATTTCGGCACATGCCGTTGGACCAAAGAGATTCTTAGAGCGAGAAAACAACGAATACAATGGCCGATGTCGTGTCCCTTGGAATTAAAACATGTTTTCTTTAAGAATTTAAAAGAACGTTATTGATTTGTGTATTTCAATGAATTCAAAAGCTAAAACAAATCTGGTGTTATTGGACATAAATCCTAATTAAAATAAAATACTATCCGTTTTGCGAGTTGTACGTATATTGTTATTCATTTGATTTTATAATGGATTTGAATGAATTTTCAAGTTAAAAATACAAAGATTCAAATCCGAACATAAATTTATCACGATCCTTCAATTGTGTCCATACTTATGTTTTAACAACATTTTCAAATATTTTGTTTTAATATAGATTGAAATCGATTGAACGTTATTTTCAACATTAGTCCTGGTAATCTAGGTGTAAACTTGTAGTAAAATAATTAAGATATTCATGACACTTCTTTCCAACACAATATAGACACCCACAATTGGTTGATTTAGGGAAACATATTCCTCCTCCAAAATCATTTTTTAGGGAAACATAATGGAGTATATAGACATCCACAAACAACGTATGTATTTTGGATGTAGACATAATATAAAATACCTTGGCTGCGCTGACATACCAAATGCGCACAAAATGGTCAATTAAAAAAATGAAAATGGGGCACTAGATGATTAATTTAGATTACGTAATGCGCTGACTCCTCCCACTATTCAAAACTTAAGAAATAACTTTGTCAAATGTAAGTGTTCTAAGTGGAAAGTTGTGTGTTTTAGTGTGATATATGACCTCTTAATCCAAGATAAACTCACATGTTCAAATGTCTTATCTTAAAATACTTTATTTTGCTAAGTGACTGAACTAACTTGCACAAACCTATATTATCTTATTATAGTGGCACACCCACTTTCTTGATTATGCATGCATCTCTGAGGAGCACACTTGCTCAGTCATTTTCTTCGGTTTAAAATTGCACCTTGTTTTGGTTTATAAATACATGCTAAAATCATCATAGCAATACACCTAGCAATACACCAATTAAGCCTCCAATCATCTATCTTTTTCCTCTTATCATCATGGACACCAAAATCTTTACTTGTCAATTTGTTGCTTACCTAGCAATCTTGACTCTTCTCTTCAACGATGGCATGGTCTCCTCATTTCCTTCGGGAAGCAAAAATGGTTATAACAATGGTTACGGATACGGAATGGTTAGCAATCTCGACTATCGATTCTATGACCGGTCTTGTCCTCGTCTTCAGATGATTGTTAGATCCGGAGTTTCGAGAGCTTTTAAAGATGATTCTAGAATTGCTGCGTCTCTTCTTAGACTCCATTTTCACGATTGCTTTGTCAATGTAAGTTTCTCACTGTTGTTTTATATGTTGATCATAACTACGGATTATATCTCATAATATGAAACTTTGTACTAGTGTTGTTAACATGTCACTATCTGAATTCAAACTTGATCAAATGCATTACACTGAGAACGTGAAAAACAAAAACAAAATATTAATCATTTTTTATAACCCCGTATATATACAAAATTTAAGTGGCATTTTTTTTTTTTGTCACGAAATTTAAGTGGTATATATATTACTAAAACAATACTAAATAGGGAGTCTTAGTGAAAAAACTGGGTCACTCAAAATATCTATATATACTTTTACTTATATATATAGTGGAAACCACTAGATTAATCTCTAGACTCCATATATAAGTAAATCGATCATGTTTGTTGAATCATGTAAAAAAAAGTAATTTAATTTTGTTGTGTAGGGTTGTGATGGCTCAATTCTTCTAGAGGATACAGAGGATTTCAAAGGAGAGAAGAACGCTTTGCCAAACCGAAACTCAGTTCGCGGCTACGAAGTTATTGAAGACATCAAATCTGATATCGAAGCTTCTTGTCCCTTAACTGTTTCATGCGCCGACATAGTTGCTCTTGCAGCTAGAGAAGCCGTTGTTCTCGTACGTTTGAAACCCCAAACTAGTTAATCTAAAACGTAACAATTTATAGTGACCAAAAAAAAAAAAAAATCCCATCCATCGGTTCACTACTTATGGTTTATCATGCCATGCAGACTGGAGGACCGTTTTGGCCCGTGCCTTTGGGGCGAAGGGACTCACTATCCGCGAGTGAGCAAGCTGCCAACACAAATCTCCCCTCACCGTTTGAGCCGTTGGAGAATATAACGGCCAAGTTTGTGAACCTTGGACTTGACCTCAAGGATGTTGTTGTCCTCTCAGGTTTGGTTAATTCAACTTTTAATTCTTATTACTCCATCTATTTTATATTAATTGTCATTCTACACTATTTCACATTATTAAAAAAAGGCATTAAAAAAATCTATTTTAATCTTGAAAAAAGAATTTCATTGTTAATTTTGAGGTTAATTTTGGAATTTGAAGCTAAAATTCACATTAAAAAACCTAAAACGACAACTAAATTGAAACAAAAAGTTAAGCGTAGAATGACAGCTAATATGAAACAGAGAGAATAACATCTTCAAATATATTGAAGTGAACTTATTGGAGTGTAATAGGCAATTAGGCATATACATGTCTCTTATAGACTTTACAATATTATATGACTTAAATTTTGATGATGTACATGTATGTAGGAGCACATACTATAGGTTTTGCACAATGTTTCACGTTCAAGCACAGGCTCTTCAACTTCAAGGGCTCGGGCCAGCCTGACCCGAACTTAGCCGCTTCCTCAGCTCTCCTCTCTAAGCTTAAGAACACTTGTCCAAATGAGGACTCATCAGACCCTAAGCTAGCTGCTCTTGACGCAGTTAGTGCGGCCAAGTTTGACAATGCTTACTACGTGAACCTAATGAATAACGTAGGACTGCTGGATTCCGACCAAATCCTAATGACGGATTCTACGTCTGCCGCCTTGGTAAAATCTTACAGCGATAATCCGTACTTGTTCTCGAGGGATTTCGCGGTTTCAATGGTTAAAATGGGGAAAATCGGAGTTATGACTGGAACTGATGGAGTGATTAGAGCAAAATGTGGATTTGCAGGTTAATGAATTATATGAACTCCTACATCCAAATCAATCTATAAAGATCTAGAACTAATCTAGCTTTTAAATATGAATAATATAGACGAACGTCGTTCATGAATAAAATATGTTCATATATGGTGTGTAAAATTAGCCTTATGTTATGTATCACATAAACAAAAATACTTGGAGTTGTATATATGTGTGTTGTGTGTAATGGAACATGAATCTTCTTGCACTTATACTCCCCTCGATTAGTCGAACTATACATATACTCCCCTCGATTTGATTTATCCCTTGTTCTAAAAATCGTCCTTTTAGACCATCTCCATTGGGAGGATCTAATGAAGATGTCTTTGAAAAAAAAAATGAAAAAAAAAAAAAAAATTATGTTGGATGTCTTAAAAACATGCATGAGAAAGTCTTAAGATCTTTATTAAAACACCAAGATCTACAACAAGACATCCTCTTTAGACCATTTAAATATAACAATAACAAAAAAAATAATATATTTTATGGTTAAGACTCTTTGTTAGCGATGATGTATGTGGATGCTTGGACGATAAACTCCCCCTGTAATCGATCGTTAGGTTTTGCTTTATTGATGCGACTAAACACAGTCAGCTCCATTGATCATGTGCCTGATTACTTTTGGTTTATACTGAGTAATTAACATAATCGATGATTTATATGTTTTTGTTAATAAAATGGGAAAAAGATTTCTCAAATTTTTTTATTTTGGATCTAAAGTGAGATGTTTCAGGCAAAGTCTATCAATTTGCTATAAAATCAAATCGAAAATGTAAGGAGAAACAGTAGTAATTTTTTTAAAAATGAGTGGCAACCATGCATGGACAAGAGGTTTTAAAGACAGTACAACCCCAACTGAGCTGGAAACATTTACGTAAATGTTTCAAAACAAATATTTTAACATCCTAAAAAGTTCTGACCAAAATAATAATAATAATAACATCCTAAAGTCTAATATTTTATACGTAATTACATAGAAATATTTAAAAACCCTAGAACATATTCTCGATTAATCTCTAATTTTTCATTAATCGTTAGACTCACCTCAAACAGGCAATTAAGGTTTAACAAAATTTTGAAACTTAATTTTATCAAATGAAGTAATAAACATAGTTCAACATATAATTTTGGAAATCATATTTCTTTTTGTTGAAACATCAAATATTATATATAACACAAATTTCTTTAAAGCAAGCATTAATAGATAATATTACGGGCACATATAGTCCTTGCATATAGTCTATGACAACTTAAGATCTTCGACTGAATTCATTCTTAAATACATTTTCTCATTAAAAGAAAAGAAAAAATTTAATGATATTGGAATACATATTCGAAAATAAATTAAGGAAAATACATATCCATCCAGCCCGAATACGTGCATTAAATTTAAATTTAATGCATGTATTTATCAGACAAGTTAATATACGTTTTTTTAATTTTTTTCTATGAAAAAGAAGCAATTAAGCATTGAATGATGATTTGCACTTCCACAAAATCCAAATGGAAGCAACCAACTTTTTAGGTATTGCTTGTTGATTACTGATTGCAAGACATAAATTAAAAACTCATTTAATTTTCTCCAACGACACTTCAAGCTAGAGATTATCATGAACAAGGAGAGAGTTAGTGGGAAAATGAAGAATACATCATATAAATTAATTTAAATTATCTATTATACATATGGTCTAAATACAATGGAGTAGGTTAGGTTACACACATCACCATGCTAAATTACAAGCAGAAACATACAACGAAGATATATATAATCTATTTTATACGCATAATTAAACTATACAATTATCAAATTCTATAAATAAGAATACTATTCTAATTAATAGAATAATCATTTAAAATTTAAATTAAATATATATTATGTTTCAATTTGTAATTAACAAATTTTAGTAATTCTTATTAGCTGGATACTTTTCTAATACATATTTTGAAATCGTAAAGTGAAAACTTGAAATTTGGTTCCCATATAATTAAAAAATTCAAATAATAAACCATAATTAGTTGGGTTATAAGCTGGATTCCAAAGGATTTCTATTTTATCAACTAATAATAGATATTGATTATTACAAATTTCCAAAATTTGGTTCTTCATATATATATATATATATATATATATATATATATATAAAACATTCATTACAACAAAGAATTATAATCAAGCCTCTTTTAAAACGGTTTGTTGAAATAACAAATCATGAAAACATGTATAGTTTGTCCAACACCATTGATTCAGCCATTGAAAAATTTAGACAATAAAAAAAAAAGTGGTTAGAAATCTTTATACGCATGACATGACAAAATGTAAGAGTATATCTTCAATGGTAATAACTTAATCTTCCTTAATTACACCCACCAACTGTTAGCTATACTTTTCTTTACATAATGTTCTGCTCTCCTTAAACATCTACACTTAAACATAACGTTCAAACCAGTTGAAAATTTTCTATTTTTTTTTTTAACAAAAATTAATTAAACCATCCAAATAAAATAATCTGTTTAGAAATTTTTATATGCAACCCTAACATTGGAGGAAAAATACATACATGTATTCTCTATTTTTGAAAAAAACAAATTTATTTTATAGATGAATGACTCTTTGTCAACGGATAAATTAATTATAAATCATGAATCAAAATTAACATAGATACCGATCCAACAACAAAGCATAAAGAACACAAAATATATGCAATCGAAACATTTAAACGATTAAAGTGGCCAACATTTAATTTTTAAACGATTAGAAAAGTTTGACAATAATACTAAGAAATGTGATATAAGGCCTTGAGAAGCAAAGAACATACTTGGTGATTTAATGTCCAAGATTGAATCAGTACCTGATACAAAATTACCAATCATGATTTTTGGCTAGCAGAAGTACTCTTAAATTACCAATCTAACTAAATTAACTGCATTACAAAAAATGTTGGGAATGATTCTACAATATTGCAAAATTTAATCATACCCACCAACTGTTAGCTATGTATTCTTAATATATACGGTCCTGCTCCTGCACCATAAATTTTAAGTTTATAACAGAATTTGTACTAAAAACATGATCTCACTACCGTTGAAAAATATGACCTAATTAAAATAATAAATGGCCATGACAAACATAACAGATCGGAAAAATTTAAAAAATGTAATAAATTTAAGACAATTTAATTTCGTAGAAGAAGAAGAAGAAGAAAGCAACTAATTTACTAGCACAATGCACATATCTACTTCTTCTTCAACTCCATTTCAAGATTCAAATTCAATTCTCTTACCACTTTAACTTCCTCTGTTTTCTCTCATGTGAATCTCTCTTTCTTAAAAACCACAACTTGATGGCATTCTTGTGATTTTTTTTCGTAAATTTAGTTCCAATTCTTCGCCGGTAATCATGGGAGGCTGTACCTCCAAACCCTCCTCCTCCACCTCCGGCAAATCCAACCCTTTTGCTCCGGGAAACGAATTTCCTCGAATTGACGATTTTGCCCCTACCCCTGTCGACAAATCACCTGGTCGTACCCCTGCCGCCGCAAAGGCCTCTCCTTTCTTCCCCTTTTACACTCCCAGCCCTGCTCGCCATCGCCGGAGCAAGAGCCGTGACGTATCCGGCGATGGAGGAGGAAGAGAGAGTAAGAGCGTGACCAACACGCCGCTCCGTCACTTGAAACGCGCGTTTCACCCTCCGTCTCCGGCGAAACACATCAGAGCGGCGTTACGGCGGAGGAGAAGCAAAAAGGAAGCTACTTTATCGGCGGCGACGCAGCTGACGACGGAGATTAAGCCACAGGAGGAGGAAGAGGAAGTCGGGCTTGACAAAAGGTTTGGTTTTTCGAAAGATTTTCACAGTAGAGTAGAGTTGGGAGAAGAGATTGGACGAGGGCATTTTGGGTATACTTGTGCTGCTAAATTCAAGAAAGGAGAGCTCAAAGGTCAAGTTGTTGCTGTTAAGATCATCCCCAAATTTAAGGTCACATTTAGCTTTTAGTCTCTGTCTCTTGATTATTGATTGATTCATTGTAATGTAGTTGATCCAATAGAATGTGTTGATTCTGTTTTTTTCTTTTTGCCAGATGACAACTGCAATTGCTATAGAAGATGTGAGAAGGGAAGTGAAAATTCTACAGGCTTTATCTGGACATGCGAATCTTGTTCGATTCTACGATGCATTTGAGGACAATGCTAACGTCTACATCGCAATGGAGTAAGAAATCTCATATTGTCGTAACATTTCGTCATCTTTGCAGTGTCTGTTTGATGTTGAATCAGATCGAATTTGGTATAGAGAACTTGGTATCGCTTTTCCGGATTTAAGTAGTTGAAATCTGCAGGTTATGTGAAGGTGGAGAGCTACTTGACAGAATCCTAGCAAGGTGTGTGTTATACTAAAAAGTTATGGATGCTATAGAATTTTCGGAAACATATATAGTCAAAGATTGTCTTTTTATATAAAGTTTCATCTTCTTTTTATTTATAGGGGAGGGAAATACTCGGAGAA
>OVAF01000268.1:0-51283 GCA_900406245.1 Odontarrhena argentea | reverse complement strand
CCAAAGGCCTATAGTAGCGTTTTCAGTGAGCTACCAATGCTCAGTATTCTTGTAGTGTTTCATTCACTTAGATCTCTATTAGTATATTTTTGTGCTTTTTGAATTAATCTTGTGTTGATTGTTCTCGATCACAGTAATCAAATCTTTTGTTACCATTTGTATTTCAAGTGATAAAACCTCATCAACCATTTTTTTGTGTTCCATACATTATGTATGGTTTGTTAATTCTTTCAGAGTGACCATAGCTTCTTTTGCTTTATCCTACATGTTCAATAGGCTTTTAAATTTTAATATATCTTAGAAAATGATATATGTTTTATTTTATACATAATGTGGTGTTGCTTTAGTATAAGCTTTCCGTTTGAAGATAATTCAGCGATAATAGTCTATTTAACTAAAACTATTGCTTTATAATTTTGGTTTTTGTATTTATATTTTAGAAATTTATATTGGTNATTGGTTTTATTTTAATTGAAGTGTTTCATTGATTTTTTTTTTTTTTTTTTGGTACCTAAATTGATATGCTATATCATATTTTTTTTCAAATATATGATATGTTGTTATATCAAATATGAATTACTAACATAAATAAATTTATTTATATTTAATTTTATGATAATGGTTTCTAAAATAATTCTACCCGCACTTTAGTGTCAACGAGAGAATCAGAAGTCCATTAGGTGAATGAAAGATAAAAGAAAAAAAAAAGGAAAGAAATCTCTCTCTGACCTAACCTTATCTCATGAGTCATGATAACATAACCCTTATTTGACTCATAAAAATCTTGGAAAAAAAATCATATAGCCGTCAACTTCTCTTGTCTCAAACAAGAGAGATGAGTAGGTAGGTTTTGGTTAAGCCCTCATCTTCCTCCTGCCTCGTAACCACACTTTCGAAGCCAAGAGATCTTATCACTGGCTTTACGTAGGGATTCTTAATGGTATGAATCTTTTTAATAAATTAGTTTCAACAAAACCTAAATATTTAGGTGAATAACAATAGATCTCTTGTGTTTGTTGAGAGATGATGTAGCATGACCGATCGAGAGATGCCAAGAAAGCCCTATGGGGCATGGATTGTCGCCGACACTAAAGATGATTATGCCGGAGAATATAAGGTCTGATTTCCATTTCCACATTTTTAAATCACACTAGTAATAGTTTACAACAACAACAAAAGAAAAAAAAAAAATCCCTTTCTAGAATTTTATATATGATTGGTTAATCAACCCTTTACATGTTACATGAGTTAATGCCGAGGGCGAATCTAGAAACTTATTTAGTGTGGGACATATTATTATCGTTTTTTAACTAGCTAGTTACATGATCTATCAAAGAAGATATAGTACTAGTGTTAAAAGATTTGTACGTATGGCCAAACAAAACAAAACAAAATATGAATTCACGAAGTGTCTCCGTATGGGGGCTAGTATAGGGGTGATGTGGATTAAATTGGTGTTAATCACTCAATTAACTTTTGATTAACTATGAACCACATGTAGTAATCATAGTATAGCATAAGGATCGAACACAAGGAGCAATAAGACTTAACGTATTAAGAATATGAGAAGCTTATGTTAAGCTAAAGCAAATAAGATGATTTTGGTTTTTCTTGAATTGCAAAATATAATTAAACAAAAGCAATAACAATTAAAAGCTAAGAAAATGATTTAGAATTCAAATAAAAGGCATTGGACCTTGAGAAATGGCTATCACAATTTAAGGATCTAGATTATGAAACTAGTGATAGGTATTCGGATAATAAACTAAGCCCAAACTTAGGCTAAGAAACACAGATGATGATCAAGCTAATCCATTAGTCTTAATCACTTCACTAATCATACAAATTCCACTAATCTTTTGGTTGCAAATTCACAAGCTAATGAACATTAATAACAAGTGCTTAAATGCCACTAATCATTCTAACAACAATTCACAAAGGCTAGAAACGAAAAGCTAAGAAATAGTTCATTCAAGCATTTTGTCAAATACGTTCCGGGTTTGACTAAACACATATAGTCAATGCTTAGAAATCTGGTCCAAACATGCATTAAATTCACTAATCTTAAAGATACAACTATTATCCAACATAATCCATCACTAATCTTTCATCTAAATCCCTAAATCTACCATTCTCAAAGTCCAAATGATTAAACTACTCACTCATGTTTAAGGAAATCAAAATTACACAAGATAAAACTAAGCTAAGCATAATTAAAAAGAGATTAAGAAAAGACTAATCAAATCTTAAATCCCAAATTCATAAACTTACAGAAATGATACAAAGAGTTTTGTGTTCTTCAGAGATTAAGAAAAGCATAACCACGTTTAATTATGCTTAGTTCTGCTTAGCTTAGTTATGAATGATTGAATGATATTATTTTTAGTTATAAATTTATAATATTTCCTCACACTCTAGCTATTTGCATAATGTTTACAAAGATATTAGATAAGAAAACCAAAAAAACTCTAATTTAAAATTTAAAGAAAGGGCCAGATTAAATACCACGACTGGGGTCAAGTTATGTTTAGGCCCACATCAAACCATAACAAAGTTGTTTTTTAGAATATCCCACGACTGGGCTCAAGTTTTGTTTAGGCCCACATCAAACCATTTGAAGTTTTTTAGAATATCCCACATCGCTCCCAAGACTCCAACTCTTCAAATTTTTGTAAACAGCATTTAGCTTCAATAAGAAAAAGTTGTCAAAGTTCCCAAATTTTTGGTCAAGACTCACTCGGATGCTCCATACCGACCAAACGTGAAGATGTTGCTCGATATGGCATGTGGTCGGTATGAGCATACCGAGCAAATGACAATAGCTCGTGGTCGGGACTGCTGCTCGGTATCAGAATCTGGACAGATTGATATCTTACCGACCTGGGGTTAGAAGAGCTGCTCGGTATGGCGTGTGACCGGTAAGGGAGTTGCTCGGGACAGTGTATAATTGAGGATTGTAGAGCCCATATCTCCTTCGTTCTAACTCCAAATTGAGTGATTCAAAGCTTCACATTTTCCTTGAATGCGTGGCTATCTTCTCTCAAAATCTCAGACAATTTTCTCTTGCCAATTTCCCGATCGAGCCTATTCTTGTACCCATCTCGAACAGCTTCGACATTCTGGACCAGTCTTGGTAGAATCAACACAACTCTCTCATTTCAAGGGCGATTGCTCTGATTCAAATCCTACATCTTCAAAACACTTTAGCATACCATATTGCCAAATTTCAGGTCAATATCACTTGCCAATCTTCCTAGGTCGTCTGGTCTTCACAAGGTAGCATTTTTGCCTCCATATGGTATCAACTCCAATTCAAACTTGATTCACCCACGATATTCTTCAACCCAAAGGCTTCATTTTACCTCAGCAACATCCATCAATCCTTCTTTGCTCCAAAAGGTACCTAAAAATACATGAATATATGCAAAATGCAAGAAAACCGAGAAAACTACCTAAATGCAAGTGTAAAATGGATTTTTTACAAAAACAATACAAAAACATGCAAGATACAAATCAAATTGGGACTCTAAGACAACAAAATAAGACTCAAAACAAGGTAGATAAGCAAGTCATCAGGGGGCTGTAATAAATTGGGTATTATGTCCATCTTTTTTTTTGTCACCCGGGAATTATGTCCATCTAAGGATTTGTACAATACATATAATTGGCAAAATAAGTCACAATAAAATTTTCGTAGATAATGGAATTCAATCCCTATCAATGATAGGCTATCATTGACATAAATATTTCTTTTTTTTTTTTTTTTTTGTCGTCTGATTTATTATTTTATTACAAATTATGAGGAACTATTACATAAACGATTCTACAACGGTCAATTCTAACCGACCCTTATAGATCCATGCCTCCACCTTCAATGCGTCTGATCACGGCGAACGGTTCTACTTGCACAACGCTAGAGATCTCTTGTAAACTTGCCTCCATTAACCTGCATAATTTCAAATAAATCGCATTATCTAGGGTTCGAACCCTATACCTCCTGGTGTGTATAAGCATTAATGAACCTTTGACCAACCACTGGGCCAAAGGGGCTTCCACACATGAATATTACTTGAATGTGTTAATTTTACACAATTTTTTTAAAAAGTAAACGGAAGACATCATATGATATTAATTTTGGTTATTAAAAAATAGATCTATCTCATTAGTTCCAGAATTTATCATAGTATATATCTATTATGCTAGCTTAATTAATAAATATTTGAAACCGCCACGTCTTCCGCCAGTGAAAAAATAATAGTACATATCAACACTAGAAAAAATTAACAAGGACTGAAAAGTTTAATAGCCGTAGAGTTGTCATATTATTTTGTTGCTCGCTCTTTGGGTATTCTCGGCAGGATAAACTATCTAGGGAAGTTAGTTTTACTTTTCCGTCATTATTACAAGAGATATGTTCGTTTGATACATAAAATGTTTATAATAAAGAACAAAATTTCTTAACCAGCATACGCTAAATTTTTTAAAACAAAAAACATTCGTACAAGTAAATTTTAATATGTAAAAAACTACAATAACCTATAATAAAACACCAACTTAAAATTAGGGTTTCAGACACTAATTANATAAAAGAAAAAAAAAAAAAAAAAAAAAAAAAATTTACAATGATCCGTTACAATAAAACCATCGAAATCACAAATCCAACGAAACGTCAAGTTAATAAAAATCTGAGTTAATTTAGGGTTAAAAATAAAATTTATAACACAGTTAACTGATAAACGAAAAACGCATATACTAACACCGATTGTGAATAGTATGTGAAGATTTAATATAAGAAGAAAAAAAACACCTTGGTATGAATGAACAGTGAGCATGAAGAAGAAGAACTCAAAGACGCAAGCCAAACTTTAATCTCTTCTTATGATCATGATTCTTATTAGATCTTGAAATAAAAAATTTAAATTTGACTTGTGGCTTTGAGCTTTTCTTCTTCGTATTCACTATTTTCATTCATACCTAGGTATTTTTCCTTAATATAAAATCTTCACGGACTATTCAAAATTGGCTTCATTATATGTGTTCTTCGTTTATTTGTTAATTGTGTTAAAAAAATTCTATTTTAACCCTAAACTAACTTAGATTTTTATTAATTAATTTTACGTTTTATTGGGTTTGTAATTTCGATGATTTTATTGTTACAAGTTTTTGTAAAAAAAAAAAAAATCTGGTATTGTCAGTTTTTTGGGTTATTGTGTGTCTGAAACCCTAATTTTAGGCTGTTGTTTTATAATAGGTATATTATTGTTTCTTACATGTTAAAATTTAATCGTATGGATGTCTTTTTTTTATGGTTTTACTGTATGCTGGTGAAGAAATTTCGTTCTTCATTTTACTACAAGAGATATATTTGTTTTCTCAAAACACTTTAAAAACATAAAAGTGTTAAAATCACTAGATTCTTACATGATTTTTTTAGTTTCGTTAGGAAAAATGATTAAAATAAAAAATAAAAAAATATATAGGTAAAAACGATAAAATAACTACCCTATATCAGCTTTCATGGGGAACACTTCTATGTACAAGATCGAAGGATGTGGCAAGGTCATCATGAAGCTCACTACTGGGAATCAGATCATGTTTCAGAATGTGAAGTAGGCACGTGTCTGACATGAGGAAAAACCTGGTTTCAGGAACTCTGCTAAACAAATATGGCTTTGCTACGATTCTTGAAGCTGATAAGGTTGTGGTTAATAAAAATGGTATTTCCTTGCTAAAAGAACAAGATATATATATATATATTATTTTGACCATTTTCCCCACTTAATCTTTTGAGGTGTTTTCACATTTTCATGTTATATACAATTATATATATATAATTAGATTTACATAATCCGGATTATGAATGATGTGATGAATAGATTATTTTTTAACTTTTTAATAAATTATAAAATATGAAATAATGAATACATTTTATTTTCTTTCTGTGATTCGCCTAGATCTGAATCATAGTCTACATAGTAATTTCTATCATGATTTTCTAAAATGGATAATAAAAGAAAATATTATCTAATTAAGAACGTTTTTATTTTTTCTCAGTATCGTTCCTATCTCAAAACACATTTAGGGGTTTACTGGATTTTTTATTTTAATAAATTTGAAAAGCCACTCAAAGCTTATGTTATTCAATTAATGATTTTCAAATCCAAATCCTATGTTATTCATTTCATGATTTCAAAATATAAATCAATATCAACTCTTATTTGTAGATAATATACGAACAAATTGAAAATCATGTGTCACAAAAATTCTCTATATCTTTCACAATATGTAAAATCTTTGATAGTTCCACTATATTTCAAAGAAAAGTAGTTGTGAGAATATCGACTTCAAACCATACAAACTTCAGTAACTTGCGGAGTGTGACTAACGAATAGAGTACGTTAGGAAAGCTGAGAACAAAAATATTGTATCTGATATGAGATGCGGATAATCAATTTTTATCTTGCTATCGTACCAAATAAACTCATAGTAAATCAGTTAGGTATAAAAGACTATGATAGGCAATAACTAATCCTCTCAATAAGAAATAACAATCCTATAAAATGGTGTCATGGAGGTACATTATTTGTCTAAATTCTTCAAAACTATAAAGATATCAATATTTATAGCTATCTAGATAATTGGATCTTTCTACACGAATATTATTTATTTAGATAAAAAAAAAACAAAAAAAAAAACAAAAATGAGGGTCAATATTGATACTATATATAGTCCACTAATCACATAACCTTTTTCCTCACTAAACAAGCAATATGAAAACACAGTTTCAGAAAACTTTTTTTTTATTTTGAGCCTTACATTTTTTGCCAAAATTAAAAATGTAAAGAGGGAAACTTGTTTTTTTTTTTAGAACAGAGCATCAAAAGATTTATCTAAATGATATGTACTACCAAATAAATAGTAGTCTAAGAACTAAGATATGAAAAAACTGATAGGCTCATGCGGGCCTGAAACACTCTTTACCACAGGATGAGAAGTCCATATTCTTCAACTCACACAAGTAAACATATTAATGTCACAAAACATAAATCTTGACAATCCATAAACTATTACAAAACCATAACTTATAAAGATACCATATTTTTTAAGTGAAGAAAACCTAACCAAATTTGAAACTTCCAAACTATGTTGTAGGCTCGGGAAACCACATTACAAACATGACCACACTATTGAGAGGATGTTCGACCGAAGTCTTCAAGATTTCCTTCCGATTTATTGAATTTGACACATTTTTATCTGATAACATCTTCATTATTGTGACTTTTGCATTATGTAACCACACTATTGAGAGGATGATCGACCAAAGTCTTCATGACAACTTTCATTGTCATGTTATGTACTCATGAAATATTGTTTGAACTCTTTAGGTATTTTTTTTAGAACATATAGAACGACCGAACAAGCCAACAAGATAAACAAAATTCCTAAAACAAAAGTATAATTCTGAGTGAGTTTAACATTGTAAGAGTGTATCCCAATAAAATGTTAAACTCGATACTTTTGTAATTGCTGAGATTTCAAACAGCTTTAGGAATATAGAGAAGCCGTGAAGTTGAAACTTTCGTCATCAATTTTTCTTTTCATTACGGTATTTATTAAGAATATTCATGATGATACATTAAACCCATACAATTAAATATGAGAAGGTGAAGCAAGTGAGTAGCATTCGTGTAGTATATCATGTGTCACACAAGTGAGTACATGCGATGCACGCATATTTTATTAAATATATATTTGTTATTTCGTTGAATAATAATTCTAATGAAACTTTAATTATATTGTAATTTGGTATTAGTTATTTCATGCGTGTTTTGATTCATGTTTTCATGGATTTTTTTGTTTTTTAATTGAACATCATTATTGGTTCTCATATAAGATTATTGTGAGTGGGTGTTTTTTAATTAGGCCAAAACATTTTAGTTTTATTTAAATATAGTTTTTATTTTGTGATTTTACATGGATTGTTTTGGATAGAGGCTCCATCATGGAGCTTTGATTCTGGTCAATATAAATTTTGAAAGATGAGTTTAAAATGATGATGAATTATGGATTATTGGATATATATATATATATATATATATATATATAGTTTTTTTTATTCAATAATTGCCATTAATGTAAAATGAGGACATGTGTCATTCTTACAATGAATCATTTGTCATTGTCATGGAGACTCTCCTCGTCTTTTATATAGTAGATTTTTTTTTTTTCAAAATAAAACCTGAAAATCAAAAGCATGTACTTCTATAATTCCAAGGGTATCTTTCCCTACCAATCACATTACCTTGTAGGAATTGACACTCTACGACAGAATGTAAAATGCATGCGCATCGACTACATTCTTCTATATACCTATTAATTAATTGTGTTAAAAATTTATCTTAGCTGTAATAATTAACTATTAGTAGACGAGAGAAGAAGAGCCTGAAGTCGTTTGGTGAATGAAAGATTAAAAATTAAGGAAAGAAATCTTTCTCTGACTCATCAATCATCATGACTATAAAAACCTTTTTTAAAAAACACCTCTCTTATCTCCAAACAAGAGAGAAGATCGAGTAGGTAGGTTTACAGAACTCGCAGATTAAACTAAGTGGTGGAAGCCGGATTCAATACCATCCATACCTTTACAGACGTCGTATAACAATTGGTTTTTTTTCATATAATGTTATTTATGATGTATTATAATTTATTTGATTCTAGTGGAAGCAAAAGCTATTAAATGACACAGCCTAACTGTGCCAGGAAAGTTCTACATTCATAATATGGCTGTCACACACAAATATCTTCATTAAGTAGAGAGACCTAAACATGTGATAACAGTCAAGAAGATCCAAACTCGTTGCTAATAGATCCAATCATTAAAAACAAAAAATGTACCAAAAGATCAGCCTTCATAGTCGCCTTGCGCATACTTGTCTTCTGGGTAATAAACAGCTACCACTTGGTTTCCTCCAAATTTTCTTCCGTTCATCCCCGATCTAGCCTTAGACGCTCCATCCACATCCGCATACTCTAGGAAAACCTGCATTAAAATATTTACATTAGAGTATGTATGAATTGGTAAAAGTTATTTCTGAGGGTTGAAACCAAACCTTTCCAACTCCTGGAGTTGGATCATGATCTGGATTGGGCCTTGGAATCACAACATTCACCAAGTTACCTGCACACAACAATGACTTATCAAAAGTTTGGATCATGTAAAAATCTGAATGTCATATCACAAGCAGATTCTCAGCCACGCAAGACAAAAAAACAAATGGCTTACCAAATTTTACACCTTCTTGTCTCATGTCCTCCATTATCTCTTCATATTCTTCATCATCTCGAAGATCATCAGCTTTAACAACCTGAGTCAAACTGACAATCTTGGTAGGAGTGCCTCCTGGCTGCAGCATAAGCCTCTGCTCCAGAAGTTTGAGAGGAACTAAATTAGTAATCTTCAGGAAGTTTTGACATAGGAAAAGCCAAATGATTTCTAAAGACAAGGTATGCAGTAAAGGGTAAACAGACAATCAATCAATTGAATCTGAATCCTTCACCTGCAAAGCAATCTGCTGTTGGGCATGAAGTAATATCTCTTCTTGCTCGGGTTTAGGTTGGACTGCACCCTGAATAGCACGCCTAACTGTAAGTGTCTTATCGCCCATCTTAATCCCGTTTAAAGCAGCACATGCAATGTCTGTCACTGAAGGATCCTGGTAAACACAGAAAGCATATCCCTTTGAGTTTCCAGTTTCCCTGTCTTTGACCAGGTTGAAGCCTCTTAGGGGACCAAAAGACTCCAAGAGCTCCCTAATTTGTGCCTCTGTGAAGTAATAGGGAAGCCCACCCACAAAAATGCGGTCCGGACCCTCAAGCCCACCAGTAGACCCGGAAGACAAACCAACCGCAGCTAAGTTGAGATTGGGATTAGGCTGGCTCGGACCCAAAGTTGCAGCTAACGAAGGATTATAGTCTGTTGGCCTCCGCACCTTTACAGGAACTCCCTGGAGATCATCAAAGCTAAGAAGTTAAAACTGACAACACGTATAAACATTTACTTCTACCGATGAAGAGATAAGTATTCACCTCTAATATAATGCCATCTAGTGCCATTGCGTTACTAGCCTCCTCAACAGACCTCATCTCCACAAATGCAAACTTCTTTTCATGGTTTATATAAACATTTACCACCGCATCACCTGTGAACAAAAAACAAGAAGAGGATTAGTTATCATCTAGATCTCTCAAAAATATGGCGACAACAACAATGAAGTTTTCAGTACCTGGCCCAGCCGTGTTCCCCCCAATGGCCGACATCACTTGGCTAAAGAACGTTGCCACAGACTATTATATGAAAATCCAGTCTCAGTAGTCATATAATCATTGTCAAAATTTGTGGTTTAGAAAGACCATAAAATACAAAAGGTAACAAACCTGTTCATTTGCAGTGGGTGGAAGGCCACCAACATAGACTCGCCGAGCATGCCTAGTTGCCTGCAATAATAACACATTTTAAGAAAAAGAATACTGACAAAAGGTAAAGAACCTAAGAATAAGATTAGTTTACAGATCTTACCTGCTGAGTCATTGCAACTGGCATTACAGGAAGAGCGCCAAGTTGCTGGTTTAGAGGAAATAATAAGAAGTTATGATTATGATCGCATCAAAATAAGAGAACAAAAAGGTATTCAGATAACAACTAACAATTGAGAGAAGCAAAAACTAAGGAAATATACCTGCCCAGGGACCATTCCGAACATGGTGGGAAACATCCCTGGAATAGTAGCAGTAGTTTGCACACTAGGAACCTGGCCTGCTACGACAAGTAATACAATTTAAAGAGTGTTGTCAGTAATTGTTATTTTTCCTATAGGAGCGGACTTACTGACAAGTACAAAGCTACAGATAACACCTTCCTACCAACAAAACCCACAAGTACAAAATATCACAACATCTAATGAACATTTAAGGATGACAAAGGGTATTGTAAAATCTGTTTCCAGTTGCCAAAATTTTTAAGGCTAGAAAACAGGCATATAGATGCCAGTTGAAGATGAAGAATACCCATGACAACCGTTGCACTGATTCCTCCTCGTACAATTAAAGCTAGAGAGGTCGGCTCATTGTCAGCACAGTGGGGGAACTAACCCAACAAAGCCTTCCTACTATAAAAGTCATGACACAAAAACAAACAAACAACACCAAAAAAAGACAAAACAAAAAACATTTCTCAGTTCCAGAACCACTTCACCCGGCAACAAAAATAAAAAGACATCCTATGAAGAGAACAAGAGTTTAAAGTCCTCTGTTCCCGAGTAAACAATTAAAATGCAGCTTACCAAAGTTACACCGTGTAATTGATTATGATCTTTCCAAACTACGTAAACCAAAAACAACAAGCAGTTAAACAATATAATAACATTGATTAGATGATGAAGCTTATACCTGTTGCAGCAACAGCAGTAGCGGCTAACATTGCAGAAGCAGGGGGCGCCATATCAAATCCACTTACCCTCTTGCTGAAAGAGAATAATTAAAAAGGTACGACATCAGTAAAAAGACTCGGAAAAAATAATGTCTGAAATAAAACTAAGAAATACACCATAAACATCAAAAACCCAGATCCCACAAAATGTCCAAGACTAGTTAAGATACACTTGAGATCGGTACAGGTCACGGAAGAGAGGAGTGTTTAGATTAGCAAAAGGCCTTGATATAAAATTTAAGTCTCAAGAAGACAAAGACATAAAAGACTAAAGAATAAGGAGTTTATTTGACTTTGTATCACACAACACATTGCAATACTGCCACAATAATAACTGACATAAAAAAAGATATAAAGTTTCAGAGAACCTGAGTACCTCTTGGAGCGTGATCGAGACCGTGAACGTGACCTATGTTCAGACTTATGCCTATGTTCTGATCTTGACCTACGTTCAGAGCGGCTCCTAGAACGAGAGCGTGACCGTCGCCTGTGTCTCTCCTCTCTGTCTCGATCACGTGACCTCCTGCTGTCAACAAATGACGCCACCATCAACTTAAGAACAAACAATCTCATAGCTAACAGGCGACTGTAACACATTATCATTACCTGTCACGATCTCGACTTCTACGATGATCATCATCGTCCACATCATCTCTGTCGCGTTCCCTTTTCTCACTACGTTCCCTACTACGGTGCCTATGCCGATCTCTATGATGGCGATCTCGTTCCCTATCTCTACTTTTCCCCCTATCTCTATCTCTACTCTTCTCCCTATCTCTGTCCCTGCTCCTCTCCCGGTCCTTCTCACGATGTCCATCCCGATCCTTATCTCTGTCTTCAAGTCCCCTTTCCTTATCACTCTCCCTGCTTCTCGAAGATTCCTTGTCAAGATCATGAGATTCCTGCTAGAAACAAATTGGAAGGACTTCTCCATAAGTAAAATGCAGATACCATCAATACTTTCAAAGGCTCTCTACAAAAACATATTATCCCCAAACCCAAAAAATTCATAGTTCAAATCAAGAGAGAAACACCTTCAAGCAAATAATTAAAATCAGAATTCCAAGAAACTAAAAGAGGCAGAAACAGAAAAATAAGACTTATTACAAAATCAAGTGTAAACATGAATCACTTGAAAACCACCCATGAGGACAACCTTAACCTCCCATTCGAACAGATTCCAAAATATACTTAATTCGAACAGAAAAAAAAGTAAGGATCAAATGTACATACTCGAGACTTGGAGTCTTCGTGATCGTTGTCGTCACCAAGGGACTGAAAAGGCGGCGAGCTATTTAGAGCTACGTAGTTCTCGTCTTTGTTGTTGATAATTGCTTCGGTGGAGACAGCGACGCCATCTCCGTTACCTTCGAAACTCATCATCTACGCGAAATCTCTCCTTGGATTGTGTGAAGAAGAAAACCCTAGGAGTGATTTTTGATGGAGAAATTACGAAGGTTCTCGGATGAAGAAGGTTGAGGGTAGTATGGTCAATTGAGCAGTAGTTTAAAGTGTTTTCAGCAGAATAAACGGGCCTAAACCAGCCAGAAATGGGCTTTGATCATCTATAGTCTCATTATGGGTAATGGGCTCATTCACTTTAGTGTAATTTTACACTCGATCTAACGTCCAGCTTCACTGATGTCCCACCTCTGAAGATTAATTATGAAAAGATTCAAAACTATAATCAACTGCTTAAATTATCAAACGTATCAAGTATCAATAGCAATTTTAACTTATAATTTAGTTTATTATTATTATTATTTTAAAACAAGAGTTTTTAACTAACAAAAGAAAAAAGATTACTCTACATTTATATTGAAGGTAAAGGGTACTTAGCAATATTTTTATGCAATGAAACCTTAGTGATACGATTTTTTTTTCTTTAAGCATTATTCTTTAATTTTATATTGATTAATATTTTTATCAAGCAATACAAATAATCTTTTGTAAAAAAGGCACATTTTTGTCTAAAAACATCATATATTTGGTTGACATCAAAGTAAGTACTTTTTAAAAGATCAATTGTTCTAACTACACATCGTACTAAATTAGGGTAGACGGGGTACAGCCACACGGAAACTTCGCAAACCGGCTCTGCCCACACGAAACTTCGACCTTTTCCTTTAGCTACACAAAACTTTATAAACGGTTTTAAACAACACAAAGTTCTTTGTTTCTGGCTTCAACCACATAATCGTATAATTTTAACGGTTGTCGTTTAAACCGTACCTTAACCCATTACTTTCTCACTCTCCCATTCATAGCTAATATTTACCAAAGTTCTCATTCAACTCTATTAGATATTTCTTTTTTTCTTCAACAACATGTACGGTTGATTACAAACATATATAGAAGAAAACCGAGATTGAACAGTAGAGGTGCATGAATGATGAGATGAGAGTGATAAAAACAAAAAAAAGCAACTTAGAAGAAAAAAAAAAAAAAAAAGAGAAAGGTATGACTTTTTATACGAAAAGGAAAAAAGAATAGATGATGTGACAAATGATAGAAGAGATAAAAAAGAAAAGTATACATATATATGGAAAGATTTGAGTTTTTTTTTGGCAAATTTGAAGAGGTAAAGACAACATAAAAAAGTATCATATATATCATTCCAATAAACAGCTCTATATTACCTTATTTAATTCCAATAATTACAAAACTAGAATTTAATTGGAGAGTATTAACACTTAGGAAAAAAAGGGCGAGCATGATTGGATGAACGTGCGAATCATAGTCATTGTAGAATCTCTTAGAACACCATTAATGGTCAGATTAGATAAATTAGGTTATAAAACCAAACAGTGGTCATCATGAATAGGACCAGATCCTTCGTGTGGTGGGTGGGGAACGAATCAGAGAAGAACTAGGTGTTTTAAAACTAATACTACTAGTTTAGTAAGGTAATTAAGATAAGGTAAGATCTCGATCGATACTTAGCAACTATGAGTACGGCAAAGACAAACAGAGGGACAAATAATAAAGAGGCTGGGTCCACTCGATGCGTTACGTGACAACCACATCACATCTCTCTAACCTTTTATTATTATTTTATATATAATACATACTTTTCTCCACAATCATTCACATGTGTTTTTTTTTTCTCTTTACAATTTCATTATTTCGCCCTTTTCTTTTTTAGCAACTAGTACTGTTCTCATGCAAATAACCTGTTTAGACTTTTATTCAAAAAATAAACTGAAGTTCGTTGTTAAAGTATTGGTAATTCACAAAAACAGATATACTGTCATTTATAAATTATGTCTGCTCACCGTTTACTTTTTGGAGGTTTTTGGACTTGTTCATAGATATGTCGACGGATAAAAACAATTTGCAATCGAAGAAAAATATTAAAGTGTAATTAATTTTTACGTACGCATAGGAAATTTCTTTCTGAAAACACACGTGGATGACATAAATGGAGTGAAGACATTAAATTTGATTTTTTTTCAATCGTGGTATTATTTTGTACACGCGTCTCTTCAAGTTTACAACAAAATTTGTAACAAAAACAAGAATAGAGAACTGATACACTAAATATTTATTTGATGTACTACCAAAAAAAAAATATTTATTTGATGTAATTATGATTAGTTTTTTTTTTCAAATCGAGTCGACCAAACCATTTTCAAAGCCGCCAGGTGCCCTCATTTAAAAAAATTATTTAAAACTAATTATTGGTAGAATCTAGTGATCTGATCAAAATTCATAATTCATTTTATAACTTTATTCTACGGTTTGGTTACCTAAGTAAATGAATTAATAAATAATACACCATCAAGACTGTACGCGGTGACAAATATTGTAATTGGGATTTTATTTCCTGCCATCATATTTCATGTATCTTTTATGATAGCTACATCATTTTTTTTTTTTTTTTTTTTTTTGGATAACTTAGGAGGCACAATTTTGATTTTTGAACACTTTTGCAATTAATATATGATATTGTTCTCAACGTCATTGTTGTTTGATCTTCCCATACCAAAACTAGTGTGTTTTCTAGCTCTAACAATCGATCACAACGATGGAGTTTGAGTTTTGTACTCTAGTGTATAGTATATTTTTCTCATATGCGATGCTTTTTTTTTTTTTTTTTTCCATCTGAACTATTCGTATATTAGCTTTTGGTATATCCAAAGGGACAGGAGCAATTTGTTACAAAGCTACCAAAAGAACTAAAAATTGTCTATACTGCAATCCCACAGACGGGAGAGGAGCCAGCTCAGAGAGCTTAAATACAAAAAATGAGAACAGAGGCTCAAACCCTTTCATCTTCAAAGATGTGAGTTAACCACTTCGGATATCCTCTAGACACATAAGATTGAAGTTTATCCTCAGTAGTAACACTTAGAACGATGAGATTTTTTTTTTGGCAAATGGAAAATATTCAATAAATGAAAGTGTTTGGTTTTACAAGCAGCTTAACCCAAAAATAAGTAACCTTGGCCAAAAAAATATAAAAGCAAGGTTACAAAAAGATTATGTGAGTTGAAACCCACTTTAAAGCCAGAGAATCATTAGATCTTTGAAACGTCTTCGATGTCGTCTAGCTGCGATTGTGTTCCGGACATGTCGATCGATATCCCGTGAGAGAACCGAGGGAGGGACAGAGATTCCGGAATGAAGTCTGCAATTCCTTTGTTTCCAAAGATGGTAGACAGTTGTGTGCACCGCCGTTAGCCGTAGTACCGAAGGTGAGGGAACAGAGAAGTCTTTGGTCCAATGTAACAGATGATTCCAGTCTGTGAAGTTGAACCTGTGATGGTGGAGTTTATCCATAACAAAAGACCAAACCTCCCGGCTATAGTCGCAGTGAAGAAGCAAGTGGTCCCTTGTTTCATCTTCCATAGAACAAAGACAGCAAGACGTAGGGATTTGCAGTCCCCAGGAAGCTAGTCTCATTCTGGTTGGGAGTCTATTCAGTTGCGCTACCCACATCATAAAGGCTTGACGAGGCACACAGCCTTTGAACCAGATATTAGAGAACCAAGTTTTTGGGGAATCCCGGGGCCGCAGATTTTCCCAAGTTTCCGCAGAGCGATACCCTTCATAGTTAACATTATCAATGGACCACCAGATTTTGTCCTCCCCTGAAGCGAGAGTGGGCAGTGGTATTGTTGTGAGATAGATGTGCAGTGATAGAGCTTGCTCAGAGCGTGGAGAAGGAACAAGCCATCCATTAGAGTTACAGGCCTGTGAAACCGTAGATGTAAGAGGAATACAGAGATCTCGAGGCCCGTCCTGTCCTAACCACTTGATGAGAGGGCTCATTGGTGTCCAATTATCAAACCAGAAGTTGGTGAGCTGCCCATTACGTAACTCAGTTTTGATGAAAGTTGCTGCAATCGGCCTGAGATGAAGAAGTGATCTCCAATTCCAAGAACAGTCACCTGTTTCATCAATTTCCCAGAAGGAAGATGACTTTATGTGATGAAACTTGTGCCAAGCCACCCATAGAGACCCACTGTTTGAGTAGAGAAGCCAGATTAGCCGTAGACATAAGGTTGTGTTCCAGATAGAGATGCGTTTTAAACCCAGCCCTCCTTCCTCCTTAGGTAAGCATAACTTAGGCCAAGCAACCTTTATGCCATGAGCTTTGTCTATATTCCCACTCCAAAGAAAACGACCACAGAGAGATTCGATTTTTGCAATGCATCCTTTGGGGAGAATAAAAGTTTGAACCCAGAAGTTTATTGTCCCATAGATAACTGATTGTATTAACTGAAGCCTTCCTGCGAAAGAGAGGCTCTTGACTTGCCATGATTTGAACTTGCCCGAAATTTTATCAATCAGCGGCTGATACTCAGAGATCTTAAGCTTCCTGTACATTAGAGGGAGGCCTAAGTAGCGGATAGGAAGTGAACCAATAGGGAATCCGTAATCATTAAACGTAGCGGATTCAATTTGGTTCAGTCCTGCGAAGAATAGCTCTGTTTTTTGCTTGTTCATCTGTAAACCCGACCAAGAAGAGAAAAGGTCCAAGGCTTCAGTAATACCATGAAGGGAGGAGGGTGAACCATCAAAAAAAACCATGACGTCGTCCGCAAACATCAGATGAGAGATGCGGAGAGCCTCTGTTTTCGGATGATAACCGATGATACCCGAGGAGTAATGCGAGTCCAGCAGTCTAGAGAAAACTTCCATGGAGAGGACAAATAGGTAAGGGGACAAAGGATCCCCCTGCCTTAGGCCCCTGGTGCTTTCGAAACTTCTTCCCGTACTCCCGTTAATAGAGACATTGAACGTAGGAGTAGTGAGACACTGGGAGATCCAATCTATAAATCTGTCTGGCATGTTGATGGCACGAAGAACTGCTAAAATAAAATCCCATCTAACCATATCAAAAGCCTTCCTGAGATCCACTTTTAGCATGCCCCTGGAAGTGATGTTCTTCCTATTATACCCATGGATCAATTCAGTGGCAAGGAGAACATTCTCTGATAAGATTCTGCCCTTTAGGAAAGCAGATTGTGAATTTCCTATGACAGAGGGCAAGAGCTTTTGTAATCTCCCTGCTAGTAGCTTAGCAATAACCTTGTACAGAGTATTGAGGAGGGAAATTGGCCTGAAATCTGTGGCTTTTGAAGCGTTCGGAATCTTGGGAATTAGGACAATCGTTGTGGCATTCCACTGTCGTAAGAGCTGGCCAGATTCGAAGAATTCTCGGACAGCTGCTTGTAATTCAGTCCCAAACAAGGTCCACCCAGCCTTGAAGAACTCTGCGGAGTATCCATCTGGCCCACTTGATTTGTTTCTTGGCAGGGAAAAGAAAGCTAGACGAATTTCTTCGCCTGTAAAAGGCGAGTCCAGAATTCTTTTATCCTCTATGGAGCACCTGAATGTTAGTAATCTTTCTAAATCACCTTGGACAAACAGCTGAGGGCTCTCTGTGCTGCCAATTAAATTCTGGAAGTATTCCAGACAATGTTCTTTGATTTCAGACTGCGTTTCGTAGCGGTTTCCATGCTCGTCTAAGAGGAAATGGATATGGTTGGCTGAGTTTCGCGAATCTGCCATACGATGGAAGTAAGCAGTGTTACTATCTCCTTCTTTTAACCAAGTCACTCTAGACCGTTGACAGAAGAAAGCCTCCTCTGCGGTTGCCAGGAGTTGCCATTTTCGATGTGCTTCCGCTTCCTCATGTGCTAGATGCACTGTTGGGTTTTGTAGGATTTGCGATTGCAGTCCAATCAAGGCAGAGTGAGCTTCAGAAACTCTCTTTTCCAGTCCTGAGAAGTTTTGCTTTGTGAAGCTTTTTATCGGGTTTTTTAGAGCCTGGAGCTTCTTAGAGATGATGAACATGTTTGATCCCACAAAGTTAAGTGAAAACCAGACTTCAGCAATCATCGGAATGAATTGCTCATTCTTGAGCAAGTAATTGAAGAACTTAAATGGCCTTTTTTCCCTTAGGTGAGCAGGGGTGAGGGATATAGTTCCTGGTGCGTGATCTGAGAAATCAGGTTCCCCAAAGAACGCAAAGGAGTCAGGAAAAGAGCAAACCCAATCATTGTTGACCAGAATGCGATCCAGTTTTTCCCCACCGGATTTTGTAGGCTCTTGTTCCACCAGGTGTAAGACGAGCCCCTAAATGTTAGATCATCAAGGTTTGCGTTGAGCAGGCAATCTTGGAATACTCTAGTTGCTCTGTTTATATTCCATGTAGGTTGAGAAGAGTGTTCATAAGGGTAGCGAGTCTGATTAAAATCCCCACAAACAGCCCAAGGCTTACCCAAAACTTTGTGACTAGAGGACAACAAGATGATCTCCTCCCAAAGACGCTCTCTCACATGTACCTCATTTGAAGCGTAGACAAAAGAGACGATAATTGCATTCCTACTGTCAGGAAAAGAGACTTCACAAGTTATCATCTGAAGCGACTTGGATATGATAGTAACTTTGACGCTTGGATGCCAAAGGACCCAGATTTTCCCCAAGTCAGAGTAGAGATAGTTTGCTTCAAAAGACCAGCCCGGTAGCAAGGTGTTTATAAACTTCCTGTGCTTCGGTTCCTTTACATGAGTCTCAATAAGACTCCCAAAAAGTGGTTTGTTAAGCTGCAACCATTTTTTGAAACCGCGTCTATGGCTCTGGATATTGAACCCGCGTACGTTCCAACAAAAAATATCCATATACATAATCAGAGATGTTTGGGGCCCTTGCCCCTGAGTTTTTTCTGGTGTCGCTTTGAGACCACTGGTGTGAATTCACCTTCTTCTTTTCCACTCTCATCATTCGTATCCTGGCTTGAATCCAAGTCTGATGAGTCCTTATCCACATCAGAAACCTCGGATGTCTGACCCTTTAGTTTTGATGTATTGATAGTGGCTTCAGTTTGCTTTACTTGCGGAAGCAGTGATTCCTTTTCCATAAAGGGGGAGGGATCAGTGACAATGCTGGTTGTTCCTTTTTCTTCCGCAGGCTGCTTCTTCTTGCGATGTCGTTTCTTAACTGGTTTTGAATTAAGTCGCGGGCAGAGCGAAGTTTCATGACCAGTTGAGTTGCAATTAACACAAGTTATAGGAGCCGTGGGACACCGCTTAAGACTGTGTCCTACTTCTTTACAATGAGAGCAGATTGGAGGCATCCACGGACTAGAGACAAGGACTCGTGTGATGACCCCTGATTCAAACCGAGCATTTACCGCTTCCGGAAGTGGTTTTCTAGGGTCGATGATCGTGAAGACCTTAGCAACTTCCAGGTTTGTTTTGTTTGCTGTAGAAGGATGGAGGAATTTTGGATCTCCAACAAGTCCAGCAATGTGCTCCAGGCCTTCATCGTTGAAGAATTGAAAAGGAACATTTCTGAGTTCAAGCCATATCGGGGCGCTTGTCAATTCAGGCTTGGAGGGGATGATACCCGGTTCCCATCTTCCCACGAACATGGTTTGACCTTCAATCTGCCAAAGGCGTTGGTTCACCACTCGGTTCCTGGTTGAAACATTGGGGATGCGGAATAGGAATGAGTTCCCTTCCATTTTTGAGACTGAGATATCTCTGTACTGCTTGCTCCAGATTCCATTGACTATCGAGTGAATGGTTCCCTGAGATGGAGGATCCGAGTAAAACTGGCCCAGAACGAATTGGTCCCAGGATTTTTTGTTTTTCTCGATTACGGTGTTTGGGATCGTCACACAGCTTTCACCAGAGGGAAGTGTGTAAGCTGTACCCTTTTTCTTAAGAGTCCTTGTTGAGCCTTTCACAAGGTTTGACCAGGAGTCTTTGAGTGGCTCAGATGCCGGAAGTGTTTGATTCTCACCGGATTGGGGAGAAACAGGGGCAGAGCTAGCCGTTTCCTTTGAAGAGGAATCAGGTAGGTCTTGTTTTTGCCTCAGCTCGGGTTGAACCAAGTCTGCAGGAAGAGGATTTGCCTTAGCTTCTATGGGAGGAGAGGCCTGGGCTGCTGTCGGAATCGGAGAAGAACCAGGAGTCCTAGGGGACTTCAACTGTTTCTCGCCGTGAGATTCAGATACAGAGGGTGGAGAAACGGAGCTCAACGAAGGAGAACCGGTTCCCTTCAGGTAAGCTTTTTTGGGTTTTTTCTTCCCCATGAGGAGGGGAGGGCCTGAAGAAGAGAGAGGAAGAGTATTCCGGCGTCGAGCTTGACGCCGGAGAAGAAAATGAAAATGGCTTGTCACTGTTTACAGGCTTGTCCTTAGAACGATGAGATTGGCACCTCTATTCTTAGAAGCAGGAATTCCAGAAAGCTCTTATCTGGAAAAGTCCTACAAAGTTAGTCTAATTTGTGAAGCCTGAAACTGAAAAGAAGGCCAAGCAATTGGCCTCATCTCATATGCGATGCTTTACAATTGTATTTCGTAAGAAAAACCTTTCGTTGGATGCTTCGAACGTTGGACTTGAATATATCTTATTATAATAAAAAAATAATATACATGTTCGTAAAGTCTCCATGTTTGTCTTCTTGTGTTTGGTCATTTTCGGTCGAGCCCAGATATTTAATATATACATATCTTCCAGTCATCTACTCTACATTTAATATTTATATTCCTCAAAAAATATCCCCGGCGACAGATTTTGAATTCAAGGTTTTGAATGGAGATCTTAAATAAGCGGATTTGTGTGCAATCTTTCGCAATTGATTTTAATATTAATATTGGCGTTTCATAATAAATCGTATTGATTTTCACTATTTTATATAAACCATACTTATTTTATAGTACTATTCAAATCAGACCGTAAATCGTTCTCAACTTATTCCACCCCACAAACTCAAGTCACCATTCAAGACCTTTAGTTTTGTGTATTAATTGTTCGGATTAAAAATTATATATTAATTTCAAAGAATTAAAAATTATATATTAATTTCAAACTGAATTTTTCTGTCATATTTGTCGATTGCGCGTAGTAATGGCCAAAAGGTTTAGTCTACTTTACATAATAAGTTTGGCCATACTCCAATAAACAAGAACTTAATTAATATTGTTTTAAGTTTCAATGGATGCTGGCGACTCCAATATCATCATGTACATAAGATGCATACTATTTGTTTAATTATACAACATGTTTCTTTTTCATTTTCGTTCAAGGAATGGAGAACACACTATATAGTTTGACAGCATCATATAAGAACAAATTCGAAATCGTAAAATCGTATTAAAATGTGGTGTTCGTAATAATAGGACGATTCTTATAACTAAAGTCAAATGCATAAAAAAGAAAAGATCATTACAATAGTTAATGAGATTGTATTTTGCGTTGATGTGACGCACCTAGGTGTGAAACAAGCTTTTTGTAACATAAAAGAATAATCAGTTACCTGTTTAGAATTTTTTTTTGTCATACCTGTTTAGAATTTATTGAAACAAACGCTTCTTTTGATCCACTAATTGATTTATTTGAGTTATTTAATGTGACTTAATGAGACAAAGGCAAACAAAGTAGTGAAACACCACTATTAGACTCTAGTTGAAATATTTTCTATATCAAGGTAATCTCAGTGTATCAAGACGAATAATGCATGATGATGCCTGCTTGTTACAAATTGATAACTATTATATAAAACTTAATACTCAAATTTAACATGTTATTTGTTAGAACATCTATAATGATGATACTCCAAGGATATCAAACAATAAAAAAAAAAAATTGATTTTTTGACCAAAAAGTGAATGATACGTATCAGTACACTGATATTTTTGATACGTCTTAACCGTATGTGTTGTATTTTCATTGGCCAGTTTATTTGAAAACAATTTATTAGTTATTTTTATATTAAAACAAAATAAAAACTAATATTAAAATATATCTAAGACATTTTTGTGCGTCTCATGGATACAGATACTCTTAGGAGGGCAAAGAAATCCCTCATAACATCTATTGTTCTTGTCCGCTTTACGTAGGGATGCTATGTCTTGCTTTTGTTACTATCAAGACTTATGCCCAAAGTTCACAAACGCAATGATCAAATTCAGGTGGAGCAATGAATCAAATCGTAAGAAAATTCTTTAGGTTGCGTGGAAAAGATTAGGTCGAAAGAAAAAAAAAAAGATAGACTCAGGTTTCATGATATTGGTATATTAAATCAATAGATGGAGAATATTGGATCAACCGAACTCCTTAGTTTTGCAAGTGTTTAAGCGCATATAATTTCGTAATGGAAGCTTCCTAGACTGTGGACTTGATACACAACCATCATACGCTTGGAGAAGTATATTAATGGTCGAGAATTACTACAAAAGGCCTCTTAAAATCTATCGGAAATGGCCTAAACACTTCAGTGTGGGTTGATCCTTGGATTCTAGACAATCTGCCTCGTCCATCACATAGCTTGTCAGGATCACAAGATACTACTCTCAAAGTTGTTGGTCTTCTGAATCCATTTTCAGGCTATTGGTTGGTTGATCGAGTATGTGATCTCTTCACACTTGAAGACGCAGACTTGTCAGCAGGATGTTTATGTTTGGGGATTTTTGGCTAATGTTATTTATTCTTCTCAAGGTGGTTACAAGCTCCTCGAGATTATACTTGAGAATCAAACCGTACTGAATCCTTCTGACCTAATGTGGAGAAGGCTTTATGGAAAAAGTTATGGAAAACTAATACTTTTCCCAAAATTTGCCACTTTTATGGAAGGCTCTTGCAAGTGCTTTAGTCATGGCTCATAGTCCTGGGCTTTTAAGGTATGTAGATGGAAAGTATTTGTCTCGCTTGTGGAGTTGCTACAAAAACTATTTTGTCATGTTCTCTTTTATTGGGAGATGGACTTTGATAGAGTTTGTTGATAGTAGTTTTGTGTATTCTATCAAATAATGCACAAGTGGCATTGGCCTAGTAGAAGGTGGTAAGTCCACATAAGGCAGACAACACCAATGCACCCAGGATCGAGTCCCTCTTCTTGCACTATGCAAGAATTTGGCTATTGGGTCAGCTAGTTGTGGGTCAAACCACAGTTTGATTTTGAACCGATTTAATGTTAGAAATATTGTTGCAAAAAAAAGAAACTCATTTATATCATTAAGATTTAAGATTTGATAGTTTTTTCAATAAGTAAAAATGCAAAAAATCTTCACACCAATAACACTAGAGGTTTGTAGAATTGAAAAAAATAATAAATACCCAACTTGTAAATCATTACACCAATAACATAAGATTTTCAATAGAGTTGTAAATCGCCACAATAATAACACAAGATTTTATAAAGATTATAAGATTAAATTATGCAATAATAATGGATCCTTGAAATTTTGAAAATCTTTTAAAATCAACTTCCCGATAACCCTCTCCAAAATGTGTAAAAACAATTTGTAAAATCTTATAAAAGTCATCCTTTCGTTTTATGGTATACATTCAGAAACAAAGTCTCTAATAAGGTAAATACTTTACCGTTTTTAGCTATGTATTTTTATTACTTTTCCTAACAAAACTTTCCTAACGAAACTTAATAAATCATGTAAGAATCTGATGTTTTTAATCTTTTTATGTTTTCAAAGTGTTTTTGAGAAAACACACATTTAAGGACTTAAGACATGAGTTTTTTCACGAAATCAGCATTCCAACACTTGAAGATCAATCCCACACGAGGAATACATGCATTTTGGATGAAATTGATCCTATGAAAACACATTCCCACGTGAGCAAGCTTTCCAATGGATCTAGAATCAACTCAATCAGCCTAATATTTAAGGAGTTTTGACCAAATTACTAAAGACATGTCCATCTGAAGTCCAAGTACAACTTCAACCAAAAGGAGTTGAATATATAAAGACTTTGATAAATTCAGTAGTTATCTAGAATCTACATAAGATATTCAAGAATCGTTTAAGGAATATTCCAGAGGGAATATTCGATTGAGCCTATGGATAGAAGATAAGATCAAATCTTGGATCCTTTTCTCAAGAAGATTCTGAATCTTCTCAGGGGTTAGCGACTTTCTTAAACTATATAAAGGAAGTCTCGAGCCAGTTTTCAAGACACACTTAATGAATGAACTTTGTTACTTAATGAATGAACTTCTCGGTCCTTTAAAATATATGTTTGATCTTTTTTACTTGCAGGTTGACAGGTTTATATTAAGCAGGAAGTTGAAGACAAACTCATCGATGTCTGACATATCATGGTTTTTAGGTGTTTTTAGACCATTATATCATTGTTTTACCGAGTCTTTTCAGTGTTTTTAGAGTTTTAAACAGGTATTTGCACAAGTTGGATGCTTAGGAGCTTATCAAGCCATTTTGAAGACAATTGGAGCTTAATCAAGTTGGAATTCGGATTATCACAACTTGCAATGATCGATGCTTCAATCTGTAACGATCGTATGTGTCTATCGACACACACCATTTGCAGTGATCGACACACTTATTGATTCCACGATGGAAGTTTTCCTTTTTGCCCAAACTTGTGATTAGGGCTATAAATACTCGTTTTTCAGCCATTGTTTAGGTTATCTTATTTTTTGCTTTGAGTTATTCACTAGGGAGACAAGTTTCAGACCTTTGATTCTTCGAACCCTTTGTATCACCCTTTTATCTTATATTTATGCATCATTCAGACTTGTCTTGTTCTTGCTTGATTATGTCTTTGTAATTTCCCGGTTAGGTTAGGGTTTTTCAAGGGTTTGATGATTTGTTAGTATTGCTAGGATTACATACAATCCTTCGCTTAAGACTGTTCTTATTGCTTGAATCTTTGTTGGCCACTTAGATACATGTTGTTATAATTGATAGAAACGAGAGTTTGATTGATTGCCTGATCTGTCTTGAGTGAGCAATAATCTTATTCGCAAAGAGATTTGGTTATTGTGAACAAATTGAACCTGATTGAATTGCTGATCTTGACACTTAGAATTCGCAAAGAGATTTGGCTTTCTAGTGTTTTGATTTAGAGAATCTTTGCAGCGAGAGTTGATTGATTCTATCATTGTGTTTGAGTTCTAGGATTGTTAACCTATTGTTATTCTGATAAATCTGATTTCCTGAGGATTGCCTGAAATCTGAAGCTTCGTTTATTGATTTCTTAAACCGATATCACCTGCTTGTTACTTTTATTTCTAGTAGTTTAATATCTTTGAATCATCTTAGCTTTATTTACATCTGCGAACTGTAGTGCAAATTTGGTCCTTGTGGATTCGATACCCTCATTATTACTGTGATTTGCTGTGCACTTGCGGTTAGAAATAAGGATTAAAACCTCTGTATCAGTGTCTAAAGTAAGGACCCTGTACACATAACAATTCTAAACAAGGAAGGAAATCAACATCAAAGAGGTGATTAAGTATCTATCTAGTACTATTACCTTCTTTTATGTTGCTTTCGATCCTTCCTTGTTTGGATAATTAAAAGTTCACTGTCCTTTGGTTTCTCCACCGTCTTGATTCTGAATGATCATGTATCCATCGTTAATAGAATTTTGCAAATAATTCGTTGGAATATCTACCAATCACATTCACCATTTGGATATTCTGCAAATCACTTGAAATATGTTTGTTAGTTCTTATGGGTTGAAATTAAACACGATATGAAGAAAAATGTCGTTGTAGTATGAGATTTTACTTGTTATGGGTCCAAGATCAGAATAAGTAAATGGGAGAAACTAAAACAAGGACCTTGTACACTGGACAATTTCGAGGACGAAAGGAAATCAACATTAAATAGGTGATTAAGTGCATGATTGGTTGGACTACAGCTGTAAAATTTCGTTTGTAAATGTATTTGTTGTAGTTGTAGATTAGTTGCTTTAAAACTTTTGTTGTAAAGTTTCGTCTATAGATATATTTGTTGTAACTGTAGATTAGCTACTGTAAAATTTTGTCTGTAGGATTTCTATTTTTAATTTTATTAAAAAAAAATACATCAAAATAATAATATTTATAATATAGTTTATACGAAATATATACACAATTTCATGATATATAATATATATGTGATATTATAAATTTATAAAAAATATTATCATTTAAAAAAAATAAAAACAGTTCATGTATAATAATATTTTAGCAAAAACTATAATTTGTTTTTTGTAATTATTTTATTTTAGATAGTCATACATTCAATTAAAAATCATTCTAAAATTCTAAATTGTTGGGAAGATAAACAAAAGATATACAACTCATAAAACATAAAAATTAGTGCTGCAAAATAACAAAGAAAAAGTTACAAACTTTTATTTGAGCTGTGAGAGATTTAAGGACAGCTAAAGTGTGTTTGATGTAGATTTTGCTTTAGCTGTGAGGATTTTAAGGAAACCTAAAGTGTGATTGGTTTGAATTTTGTTTTTAAAGAAAAAATTGGCTGTAAAATAAGATACAACCCAAACAATCATGCACTAAGTATCGCTTCCTTTAATGGGGGTGGATGTTAACTTCTTATAACTCTCACCATTTTGCTTTCTTCGAACTCATATAATTTAGGGTTTCGAAGTCCACCTCAACGGTAATCCGGAAATAATTATTCATTTCACACGTTATACTCAAAGGCCCAAACAAAGCTATTCTGCAAAAAAAGATCAAAGCGGACTCTGTGTGTACCCTCTACTTTTATTGGTTGTAAGCCAGCCGTAACTCTACTTACTGTTTGCCTCAACGAATATCGAAAAGTGCAGACTCTGCCTTACTCACAATGTATACCTTTCTAGGTATTCAAGTGCAAAACTTTACCATTTTAGGAATTTCATCATTTTTGTCAATCTCTTTATGTTCTTTTAACGTCACGACAGAACACTTCTTTCGTATGTATTACATATGAGTATATGATTAACAAAGGTATAATTACTTTTTTTTGACATTTGATACATATATTTTTTTACGCTATACAACTGAGAGATTTTAGATTTCTTGTATTTAAAATTTCAAAACTGGATTAAATCACTTTTCAAATTTGTAACAAAATTAAAATGCTTATGTTGTATTCACTAAACATTATTTTGTTCAAACATGGGCAAAAAAAAAAACCATTTTTCTCACCTTTGAAAACACACATAAAAAGACACGGTCTACAAATATGAATATACTAGGAAAAGTCCACGCGTTGCGTGGATGAGATTATAAAATTGACATTTTTAATATAGGTATGTAACAAGATATTACTGATTGGTAAACACGGTAGGGACTGTGGCTGTAGACTTTTTTTGTTGGTTATGGCTATGAGAATTTTGGCTTCAAAAATAATTAAAGCGAGCTTTTGTAGCTTTTAAAAAAACTGCCGTATCAAAGAACAAATAAATTATACTAAGATAAATATTTATACTCAAGATTAGTATTCCATGCAACGGGTGGATTTTTCTCTACTTTAAGATAAACTTCGGACGTGACATTATCTATTACCGAAGATACAATCTTTTACAAACAAAAAAACAGCAGATCTTTTTTTTTTTTTTTAAGGTCAGTAGCTATTGGTATGTCTCTAGATTCTTAGAGCATCTCCATCAGACATTTGAAGTGAGTATCTTGAAAAAAAATATAATAATAAAAGAAGAAAGAAATAAAGTGTAGAGGGTCTTTACCAAGACATTCTAAGACACTTAAGAAACACCCATAATACACTTGTCATTTTTATACTGGTTTTGTTTAACAATTATATTTTTCTTTTTTCTCTAAAATTATAATTACAATTAAAATATTGATATTCTTTTGTTTTTAAAGACCATCTGAATGTGTGTTGTCACCTGGAGATGTCATTATAGTCAGTTTTCATATATAAAAGACCTTATAGAGACCATGAAATAAAAGGTGAGAACTTAGTAGTAATATCTATGAGATTCTTTTTCTTTTTAAATTGAGGAAGAGCATATTTGATTATCCTCATTAGTTTTTACCATCCTAATTAAGCTTATCTTCCCATTGAGTAAAATTACTTCCTTAACTGGTGTCATTACCGACGATATAATCCTTCATAAAAAGAAAGCTGATCTTTTTCCTTTTTTCAAAAGTCAATAGTTATTGGTATATTTCTAGATTTTTAGAACATCTCCATCAGACATTTGAAGTGAGTATCTTGAAAGAAAAATATAATAAAATAAAAAATAAAAAAGAAAGAAATAAAGTGTAGAGTGTCTTTTACCAAGACATTGGAAGACACTTAAGAAACACCCATAACACACTTGTCATTTCTATATTGGTTTTGTTTAACAATTATATTATTTTCTTATTATTTCTTTAAAATTAATTATAATTAAAATATTAATATTTTTTTGTTTATAAAGACAATCTAATTGTGTGTTGTCAGCTGGAGATGGTTTTAGAAAGATTAGAGTCAATTTTCCCCTTTCATATATAAAAGATCTTATAGAGGCTAGGAAATAAAAGGTGAGAACTAAGAAGTAGTAATGTCTATGAGATTAAGTAGTAATGTCTATGAGATTCTTTGTCTTGTTAAAGTGAAGAAGAATACATTTAAATATCCTCATTAGTTTTTACCATCCTACATAAGTTTATCTTTCTAGGCCCTCCTTATTTAAACCGTACAATCCCAAAAAAAAAGAGACAGAGGTCACAGAGCTTGTGGGGCCTAGAACAGAAAAACAAACTTTTAAAATTCCACAAAACAATTAAGAAAAAAAAAGAAAAACAGATCGGAAAATTCAAGAGGACTCTCTTAAGACTGATAGGAGGAGCTTCGTGCATGGCCACCACAACATTTCTACAAGAAAAAGAAAACTCAGATATCAATCAGTAATCTAGGGTCTTCTTCGTCATCTCCAGATTCCAAGGAGATTCCTCCAAGGTGAGTAAGTATTTCTGCAAATCGGATTGCTATTCTTTTGAATTTTGTCGTCGGTTTCTGGAAACCTATTCGTTAAGTAATTTTCTACCACTTAATTTCGAGGTTTTTGTTAGTTTCTGCTGACTGCTACTTCATTTAATTATTTGTTTTCTTAGCCTACTTACCTACATGTATAAATAATTGGGTTTAAATAAGTTTACTTGTAATTTTGGTTTTGTGTTCTGGGTGAGTTGCAATGTGCTCATACTTTGTGTTCTTAAAGCTCAGTTTCTGGGAAAATTGGACTTTACTCTTAACTAAGATACTCAGGAAAAAAACAATGAACTTTAATTTTTTTTGTTTGTACCTAATTTTGGTTAAATCTGAATTTTTCGAGAATTATTCTTTGACAGGGGAATCTGTCTTTTCAGCACATTGTGTGGAAATGCATGTGAAGAAATTAGGATCTGTGCTAATCTGAGTTGATTCGAAAAATCGTGGTGGATGATTGGATGTGTTTGGCATCTGAATGATCCCAATTATTAATTATATTATGTGCTCACATGATCTGTTGAACCAAAATGTAAAGGTGGACACAGAGTTCTAAAGTTCACCAGGTGCTTGTCAAGATGGAAGCAAGGTATGTTTTTCCTTGTCAACAGATCTTCCTGCATTTCATCTTTGTTGACTTTGGTAGATCTCATGTGTTCTTTGTCTTCCCTCAGGCCTGGAGAGAAAGAATTCTCAAATGGTGATGTTTATTCTGGTCAACTCAAGGGAACACTTCCTCATGGGAAGGGAAAGTATGTATGGTCGGATGGGATCATTTACGAGGGTGATTGGGAAGAAGGGAAGATATCAGGGAAAGGGAAGCTTACGTGGGCGTCTGGAGCTAAATATGAAGGAGATTTCTCTGGAGGCTTTCTTCATGGTTTTGGCACCATGACTGCACCTGATGGATCTGTCTACTGTGGAGCCTGGAGAATGAATGTACGTCACGGTCTTGGAAGGAAAGAGTATTGTAACTCAGATGTATATGATGGCTCATGGAAGGAAGGTTTACAAGATGGCGGTGGTAGTTATACTTGGGCCAATGGGAATACCTTCATTGGGAACTGGAAAAAGGGTAAAATGTCTGGCAGAGGGGTTATGAGCTGGGCAAATGGCGATCTCTTTAACGGGTTTTGGTTGAATGGTGTTAGACATGGCTCTGGAGTTTATAAGTATGCCGATGGTGGCTTTTATTTTGGAACCTGGTCACGTGGCCTAAAAGATGGGAGTGGAGTCTTTTACCCTGCTGGAAGTAAACACCCGTCTCTAAAAAAGTGGCACCGGTCTTTTGGTTACGATGACACCGGCAATTTTGTCCTCTCTAGTAACACAACAATAGATCTTGACGGACGACGGGCTTCAAAAGCTGTGTCACGAAGTCTTTCTGAGATAACCACAACTGGTGGACTGACGGAGAGGTTTCTTGATGAAAATTGGAGCGTCAATGATCCTTCAAGAGACTTTATGCGCCATGTGCCCTCATCCAAGTCTGCACGGTCTGTTGATTCTGGTCAAAGCGAAGGACGTGACAAGAACCCTATTGTTTTTGAAAGGGAATACATGCAAGGAGTTTTGATTAAAGAACGAATTATGAGTTCTGTTGACATGTCACACAAGGCTAGACCTTTGACTCGTCCTAAAGAAGTCTCACTTAGCACTTGTGTGACTTTTCTAGGGGGAAAATGGAACTATTATCTAATGCTTAACCTCCAACTTGGTATCAGGTAAACAAGATTGAGACGCATATCATTTGTCATTCTGGAAGCTTGTGAACAATATTTTAGCAAATTTTGGCTGTCAAAATTACAAGAGAATCACTTCTGAACATGTTCCTCAGTTTTCATATGATCTTGAGACTCCTCAGTTATAGAGTAAAAGACATAGTCATTTCTGCACATTATGACTTGATACATGAGTCACAAACAGTTAAACAATGCTGTACTAGACATTCACCCTAGACATTTTGAAGTTTACAGGTATACTGTTGGAAAAATCACTCCAGTGCCTCCGCGGGAAGTTCGTGCTTCTGACTTTGGTGAAAGAGCCAGAATCATGATGTCCTTCCCTAGAAACGGATCCCAGTATACGCCTCCACACAAGTCCATTGATTTCGCTTGGAAAGACTATTGCCCTATGGTTTTCAGGTACATCTTTTCTCTTCCAGCCATATGCCAAAATGTTTATATCAATGCATTCAATTCTGGAAACCAGACATCAGTTTAAATACTTTTGTCAAAGTTTTAAACTGCAATGTTTGCCGTGTCTCTGAATACTGATCTTTATTGTACCATTTTTTCTTTGGGGATCTGGTGATGGCCAGGGATTTCTGACATCTGTTAATAAAAAAACTGGAAGTAATGTTAAAGGAAATAATCATAACTAAATATAAAACAATTTAATTAGTCAAAACACCTTAAGCTCCTGCCCGTTTTCAGTTTTCAACGGCAATTGTAAACCAAGAGGCTTCTTTTATTCAAAGACTCTTTTCTTAGTGTATTGAAGATTACATGTTCTTCCAAATATTTACTATGCATGTTTTTAATGGCATGTCATAGGAATTTGAGGGAGATGTTCAAATTAGATGCTGCAGACTACATGATGTCTATCTGTGGTGATGATGGTTTGAGGGAAATTTCGTCCCCTGGGAAAAGTGGCAGTATCTTCTACCTTTCCCACGATGACAGATTTGTAATAAAGACATTAAAAAGATCTGAACTGAAGGTTTGTATTACTTAACAAAGGTGTTATATTTTCTTGCTCGTCCTTTCACATTATAAAGTGGTTTGGGTTATATCACTTGTACAGATAGTCTTTCTTCAAATGAATTTTTGTTAGTATATCACAGAATTATAGTTTACAAGGTAGAAACATCTCAGTGGTACATATATGTATGACTGAGAGCGTCCACTTTTACCTTGTAGGTTCTACTCAGGATGTTGCCTAGGTACTATGAACATGTAGGGGACCATGAAAATACGCTCATAACCAAATTTTTTGGAGTTCACAGACTAAAGCTCAATTGGGGTAAAAAGGTAAGAACTTGTCTGATCTCTTTTATCTTAGATCCATTATATTGCCTTTCTTTTAGCATGAGCGTTATGCTTCTTTGAATAGGTACGCTTTGTGGTCATGGGAAATATGTTTTGCACAGAATTAAAGATTCATCGTCGCTATGACCTTAAGGGATCTACTCAAGGGAGATTTACAGAAAAGAGTAAAATGGGAGAAAAGACTACGATGAAAGATCTTGATCTAGCTTACGAATTTCATATGGACAAGCTGCTGCGGGAGGCTCTCTTCAAGTGAGTTCTCTACTTAATCTTTTTGATAATCGTTTCCATCCTCGGTGAAGGATAGGTTATACATATCAGCTGAAAATTTTGTTTTAGCTATTTCTGTTATGGAACCTCTAGGTTAATGTGTATATCTGAGACAAGTGTGCTTGCTGCAACCAATTACTTGTTTACTGTCTGTTAACAGTGCGAGTAACGTCATGTTAACCCATATAGGAATTGTACATCTATTTTAGGAGAGTATTGAGTAGTGACTTAGTTCTCATTGTTGCTTAAACTAATGAATTTTCTGCATGACCTGGCTGATATTTTTCTAGTGAACTAACTAGTATTTAGAGAACGGAAGCATTTATTATTCCTCTATGTCTAGAAATATGAGAATTCTTGATGTTGGGATAAGACAGCTCTTTCCTATGACTTTGTAAGCGTTTTGCTTATAAGATGATAGAAATATCAGCTGCAGTGGAGATGTTTCTCCTGTTTCCATTAGCGTGAACTTCCTCGGATTTTCCATTAGGCTTAGGCTCAAACCAAGCCCACAGGACCTTAGAACATTCCACAGAAGCTAGAGTAAGGGTTTGGGTGCCTTAGGATACATGGCTTTTTTTTTATTCCCATCCTATGCAATGTGGGTTTTCTTACCCACATCCTTATCATCTTATGCACAAAATTGTCTTGATTGCGGTGCTAAGCACAATTAAAGTGCTGTGGTTTTTGCATTTGTGTTTGTCTAATTGTTTGTGGAACCTCTTTGTTTCCCAAATGGCAGGCAAATTAGTTTAGACTGCTCGTTCTTGGAATCTCTGCAAATCCTTGATTACAGTCTTCTGCTGGGATTACATTTTAGAGCTCCCGATCAACTTGATGATATCCTGGAGGCTCCAAACGAAATGTCAGATCAAGAAAGTGATAGCGTTTCTTCTGTTGAAGGTAGGCCTTAATATATTTAGCGTAGAGATATAGTCAGTCACTACGGTTAGATAAATCTGGTGATCATTTTCTTACTGCACATAGTATAGTGCTCACACATGTAGGTATACCACCAACCCAGTTCTATACTATACGTCATGGATTTGTTTCACTTACTGTTCTCTTGTGTATTTCATCAGTCAGTATGCCTCGTGAACCTTCCATTCCTCCAAAAGGGCTGTTATTGGTTACCCATGAACCCAATTCTGTTAATACTGCCCCGGGTCCTCACATCAGAGGAAGCACACTGCGAGCATTCTCTGTCGGCGAGAAAGAAGTTGATCTTATTCTACCAGGAACTGCAAGGTTAGTCACTTACCATCAGAATCTAACTTGACTCCACAAGATCACAGTTAGCATTTCTTCATCTGGGAATAATTTTAATTTCAGGCTCCGGGTACAGTTAGGAGTGAACATGCCAGCTCAAGCCCACCACAAACTCCGTCAAGACAAGGAGGAATCAGGAACAGTCGAGCTTTTTGAAGTATATGACGTGGTTGTGTACATGGGCATCATTGACATCCTGCAAGAGTACAACATGAAAAAGAAAATTGAACATACTTGCAAATCTATGCAGTATGATCCGATGACAATTTCAGCAATCGAGCCTAAACTTTACTCTAAACGGTTCATGGATTTCCTCCTAAAGGTATTCCCAGAAAAAGCATAGAGAAATCAACGGACCATTAGATGAAATGGTTCATGATTTGACTTGGTCGATATTCTTTCCTGTTCATAAGTATAAAAGCCTGAGGGATTTGGCCTAATGTACACTAACATTTAGGATCATATACTTCAAAAGTTTTCGTGTAATATTGTGATGAACTTATGGTTAGATATCATATGTGCCTCACCATTGAGCTATTGCTAGGTTGGCTGAGGAAATATGTACTAATATTTTCAAAATATGATTAAGTAGGTCATTTGTTCTCACCCTGTCGAAGATTTTACGTTTTTGACTATATATATTTATCACATATATGGCCTTTCATAAGGTTAACCATATTGTTAACGGAGTACAAGACCCTGAACTTTTTGAGGCAATCTCAAGACCAAAGGCTTGGCATTCCTTCTTTGGTCAAGGCTTGGTTCTAAGGAATGGTCTTTTGAGGTTCACTAACTGGAGTCTGCATAAAGATATCATGCAACCAAATCATGCGCTTTTCTCATGGCTCAAAGTGTCACAAGAGATAATAGGATTCAATCTTATGTGGTTTCGGGTTCTCCTTTTTGGCTTAAAGACCTTTTTTATTATGAGAAACAGGGCCGGGTTTAAACAGGGCCAGGACTGGGCTGGGTTAAAACCATGTACTTAACATCCCTATGAGAAAGTGTAAGAGCCTCTGTGTAGGTTTGTCTTTTGTATACTAGGTTGTTTGATTTATTTAACATGGGTATAGGTCCTCAGTCTTGAAGCTTTTGGTATAGCTTTTGTGGCTCTTTTGTTGTAATTTATCTCCACAAGTAATATAAGCAAGTTCAGATGGAAAAAAAAAAAAAGAATATAGCAATACAATGGAGTGTTTTTTAAAATATGACATTCATGTTATTCATTTTTCTCTTTAACTTTTTTTTCCTCAATACTTTGTTATAACGCTAGTTTTTCTACGATACTTCAAAATAGGAAAGAATATTGTTGCTATGTAATATGACATTTTAGAACTATGAATTTTTTTACCTTTTTCTGTTAGAATATTTTTATGCAATTTTTTCCATTATCCTTATTTAGGATTTAAATTTATCAATTTTTCTATTATAATTTTGTAAATATAATTATGGCATGTGTCGAGCTTACATTGAGCGCATCCAACTTTATTTAATAAGATACCAGCATTTACCTTTTTTCATTTATTTGTTTCTTTCATTTTTGAATGCAATGAAGTTAATTTTATTGTATAACTAAGGGAAGGTATGCGCCTTGCGTGGAGTCGACAAAAAAAAAAAGATTATATTAATGGGTGTAAAAAAAAAAATGTCTATGTATATGTTGAAACTCTCTCTTAGTATCATGAAAAAAATATGTTCTTTATTGAACTAAGTATTTTTTTTATCCCCCCAAAGACTATCACCTCGTCAGAACATGAAATAGGAAACTTCAATCATTTTTTTCATACCACAAAAAGAACACTACCAAATCAGAATGGATCTATCTTAACATCACTAAAATAATCAACTCTACGTCGACCACCCTCCACAACATCGTACAAACTTCCAGAACCAGAACCAGAAGCTCCTTCAAATTTTGTGATTTGGTTCGTTGTCTCGGTATTGCGAAGCTGATGACGAACCTCCTCCTCCTCATCCTCCTGATGAATCACTAAAGCTCCATCTCTTTGACTACTCTTCATGGCATCATCTAAACGTAGCCTCACATTGTTTAACATCTTCGAGACCGCATCAACCGCTTCTTTCAGTTCATCAACGTTTTCGGAGCTGTCAAAACGTTCGTCTTCCCACCAAAGACCTAAGCCTCCGTTTTCAGATTGGTTTGCCGGGAGAGGAGACTGGTTGTGAAGTAGAGAGGAGACAACATGATCGACAGAGGAATGACCGAAAGAGTAGAAAGAAGCGTGAGAATTGGAAGAAAGAGGAGTGGCTAAGATTGCGATTTGAGTGTTGGGAGAGAGAAGACACAGCTCTGAAGCTTTGCTGAACAGACCTTTACGGCGTTTACTGAAAGCAACCGATGCTACTGGTCTCTTTTTGATCTTCTCAATCGGTATGCTTCGTTTTTGGCCTCCCATTATTAGATTCCCTTTTGACAGTTATTGTTTTACAGCTTCCCCTCTTTCTCTATTTATACGAACTCAATCCTCTTCCCATCTTTCAACCCTTTACATATTCCGGTTTCATAGATTTGGTTCCTTATTCAGAAAGTTTCCATAATGGGAGGTATTTTCTGAATTACCTTTTTTACTATTCCATTTAAGTATGTAAAATTACACTTTTCGATTTGCTTTATTCCTTTCTGATTTTCAGATAAACCGATTATTTCCTTTTCCGGCAATTTTAGAGCTTTCAATCTAGACCATTAAAGCTTAGTGGGGGTGTCTTAACTTAAGTGCCTTTAAAATTAAGGATGATCTTAGCGACCAGGGCGGCTCAATCTTTATACAGTATACAATTGTGAACACATTGTTATACGTGGCGCTCTCTAATTAATTCTAACGTTTTTTTTTCTTTTTTAAAAAAAATTCTTTTAATTTGATTAGTTGTTATTCATATCATAAAAACCCGTTTTAATTTTTCAATGATCCAATTTTCTAGACTTTGTGAAAGGTCCCACAAATTTTGTAAACCTTAATTGCGTAACTATTCTTTCTTCCTGTAGCTATTCTGATAAAATCATAATGGACATCGTGTTCGTCTCTCTGTTTGTGACGTTATACATCTCATTATATCTTTCGCTTCCTTTGAAGATGGTTATTGATAAAATATTTTAAGGTAAAACAGTGGCACACACTATTTCGGAAGTGCTTGTCCAACACAAAGCATTCTGCTAATTAAGACTTTAAGACCATGTACAGCCCTGACATCTAAAAACAAGTGTCTTATACATTATAATATTAATATTTATAGTTTTATTTCATTAAATAAATAAATATATAATTATTCAAAATTAAAAACAATAAAAGAGAGACACCTGGAAGAAGAGGGTCTTAAGAAGTAGGAAGGGGGTCTAATTTAGACACGGGAAGACCCTTTCCATCCTCTCTCTCATCATATTTTAATTTTAATCATTATTTTAAATTAAAAATTTTACATAAGACCCTCTTCTAAATCACCATTGAATTTGCTATAAGAGACCAAATAACTCCTTCTGTCTGTGCTTATGGCCACCCTCCCCGCCTTCGTTTGTGAAAGCTTTGTACTGGTTCCCGCCCCGATGGTGAAACCCCGGTCTTGGGCAACTCCAATACTCCTAATCATCTAACCTCAGCCGCAAACATCGACTCAAGTCTCTTCACTCACCTTATCTGCGCCTTTGCGGATATCGAGCCTAATACCCACAGAGTCTCTGACTGGAATCACTGGGACGAGTTCCGCCACTTCACTGCAACAGTCAAAGTGAAAAACTACAAAGTGCACACCCTCTTGTCCATCGGCGGTAGAAATGTTGAGAGTTCCTTGTTTGCAGCCATGGCAAGTGACCCCACCTTGCGCAAATCATTCATCGAGTCTTCCATCAAGATTGCAAGGGATTTCGGATTCCAAGGCCTCGATCTAGCTTGGGAGTACCCCAGCAGTGACGTTGACATGGACAACTTGGGTTTACTACTGCAAGAATCGCGGTCAGTAATTCAGGATGAGTCTGAAACAACCGAGGAACGAGTTTTGCTTTTGACAGCTTCCGTTTTCTACTCCCCCAACTACAAGTCGTTTATGTACCCGATTCATGACATGGTTCACAACTTGGATTGGGTTAATGTTATAGCCATAATCAGATGGTCACCGGAGACTATTGCTATGTCGGAGCAACATGGATCAGGTACGATAATAATCAGAGCATCGTGAACAAAGTCGATACGCCAAGCAGAAAGGTCTGCTTGGTTACTACTCCTAGCACGTTGGAGCTGACTACGATTGCGGTCTCTCTCGCACAGGTTCGTCTTATACAATTTCCAACTTTACCTTTAAATGGTGTAAATACCAATATATACAACATTTTCAAATCTAGAATGACACATAATTATTGAAAAACTAATAGTTTAACATCTCGATATTTGGAGGGAAAAAATATTTATAAATTGCCACATTGCCCTCAGACCCTTTTGTAACAAAAATGGTAATTACCAGAAATGCCACTTAAATTTTCGCTGGAAAAATAGAAAATTCAGATATTTACGGATCTGCCACTCAAAAAGTCTGTCGTCCATTTGGTGATAGGTTTTCTTTTTTTTAGGTGAGTTAGTAATATTTACGTAAATTTTTTCAAATGTCTGACAAATAATATTATTTAGTCTGTCACACTTGGTGACAGATTTTTTTTTTTAAATGACAGTTTTTAAAAATATTTTAGAAAAATTTCCGAGTGTCATAGACTTTTAAAAAAAAAATATGTGGTATGAAGGCACATACTTTATTTTGAACGACATTTTTTTAAGAAAATGTTCAAACTTTTCGACCGATTTTTTAATTTGCGACCGAGTTTTCTTTTCACGTGATCACAGTTTTTGTTTCGACCATCTCTTTAATGACAAATTTTTAAAAGTCTGCTTTGCAAAATGAATAATTTAAAATTACTAGAATGACACCCTACGTGGTGATAAGTTTTTTTGTAGTTACAACAGGTTTTTCTTTTTTTACTAAAAATTGTTTTTTTGGTGACATATATTTTACTAGTATGTGACGGCAGACTATTTTGGGACTAGAATGACACTTTCTTTGGTTACACATTGTTTATGACATATTTTTTTGTGGATGACAGACTTTTTACGTGTGATCAGCGGTGGATCTACCAAGGAGAAATCTGACAAAATATGCACTAAACTTGTGATATTTCATTGAGAAAGTATTCCAAATACACTTTTTAAGTGGATATCTTTCATTTTTACACTTTCACTTTTACACTTTTTAAAATTGATGTGTTTAGACTCTATTAACTTTATTAATTAGGTTTAGGATTTTGGATTTAAGGTTTGGGTTTAGGGTTTAGGGTGTAGGGTTGGTGTAGAGTTTAATTAACTTAGGATGTCTAGGGTTTAGTTTTTAGGGGTGGAACCTATTTTTAGGGTTTAAAATGTTGGTTTTAGGTTTTTAAACCATAAAACCACCATTATAAACCCTAAAACTCTATAAATAAAAGTGAATTTGAGTGACAGAGTTTAGGATTTAAGAATGATAAGTGGTATTTAAAATTTTTTTACTTCAAATTGTAGTTTTGAAAGAATGGTAACAAACAAGTGTATTTTTGAAAGAAATGAGTTAAAAGGTGTATTAGTGATATTTTCCCTATTTCATTATCATAGTTGGTAAAGTGCACTTCGTGAATCATCATAACCATGGTTCGAATCCCCAAGGACCCTTTTCATTTACATAAAATTTTAAGCTTTGTATTTTCCAATTTATCTAAAATCTCATTATAAAAAAGTTTGAATTTTTTCTTTTTTCAGAAAAGAAAATTCTAGAAAATTTTTTTTCAGAAAAAATAAACCTTTTTACTTACATAAATTTTTAAGTTTTATATTTTCCGATTTTTCTAAAAATGTTCAAAAATTACTTCCAAAAAGCTAAAATCGAAAAAAAAAGTTTTCAAAAAAAAATTTCAGAAAAAGTTGTGAATATAATAATTTTTAATTACTTTAAATATAGAAATCTCATCAAAAAAAGTTGTGAATTTTTTCTTTTCGGAAAAAAAAACTTTTTAAAATTTTCTTTTTAACTTACATAAATTTTTTAAGTTTTGTATTTTCTTATTTTTCTAAATATGTTCAAAATAATATTTTCAAAAAAAAAAAAAATGGAAAAAATGTTTAAAAAAAAATATTGAAAGTTTTTTTGGAAAATAATAATTTTTATTACTTTAAATGTTGTAATTAATTAATTTATTATTATTAGTTTAAATATGTTACAGTTAAATGATAATTTTTTATTGTTTAAAATATGATATAATTAATTAATAATATTTTTTGGAAATGAATGTTATTTTTAGAACACATACAAAAATCGAAAAAAGCTTTCAAATTTATTTAATAAAAATATTGATTTGTTATAATTAATTAATGAAATTTTTTTATCTTTTTATATATGTTACAATTAAATAATTTTTTATTTGTTAAAATATTATATAATTAATTAATATTTTTTTTCGGAAATGAGATTTTGGTTTTTTTTTTTTAATAAACAGGTTAATCAATAATCAATAATTTAATTTAAATTATGCAAAACCTAATTAATGGCACATACGTAATTAAAAATAGCATATTGGGTTTTTGGACATTTTACAATAATTGTGTGTCATTCTAGTCCATTTGATTTTGAGTATGTCAAACTGACACAAAACACTAAATTGTGTGTCATTTTAGTTTGTCTCTCTTAAATATATGAAATATTTACAGCATCGCGTACATGGGATGCTACAGAGGTCATTACCGAAGAAAAAGTTGTCTAAGATCCCATCAAGATATATGACACATGAAAGAAAACATGTTGTAAAATACATAATGAAACTCGTTTGCTTATTTTCTTCTTAATTTGTAGTAAAAACACGAATGCATACCGCTTGCTTGTACTACTCTTGGAATAAAACATATATAATAATCAACGTTTGAGTTTTGTGTGAACATTAATTTATAGTGCCTTCAAAACAGAATAGTTAGTATATGCATGTAATACTGGTTCATTAAAGTATGTATATTTCGTTACGTAACATGCAACTTCAGTAATTAATATAGATAACATTTTTCCCAACTTCAGTAACATACAAAATAAATTTGTGGTTGATTTCCAATTATAAGGACCACAAAATAAAGTTTCTTAAAAGCACTGATCCACAAATACTTAAATAAAAAAAAAGAGTTTTATTTAAGAGAAGAAATGTATATAAATACTAAATGGTTGATCATTTAAGGACATTAGTTTCCCACTTTAGTAGTAGTTTCTGCTGCATCAGTGTCCAACTTCATCTTCTTAGTCAGTGGTTCATCTTCAAACACAACAGTCTGAGTTTCTTTTCCTTCGCCTTCTTCATCTTTGTCATCTTCTTCTTCCTCCTCCTCCTCTTCCTCCTCCTCTTCCTCCTCCTCCTCGTCTTCTTCCTCATCTTCTCCCTCATCTTCTTCAGCTTCGTCTCCTTCTCCAGAGTTGGACCCAAAGGTTTCTTCCCCCATGGGCTCCTCTTTCTTCTTTAGTTTTTCGATCACGTCCATCATTTCCCTGTTCACCTGTTTATAACATATCTCAATTTTATCCAAGTAATTACAACGAACTGGTAACTAGTTAATTGTAGTAAGTCATATCATCTATATACTGCAATTAGCATTTAAGAAAGATTATATGATGGTACTCACATATCATTTAGTGCTGCTACATGATGGAAATAAATACATACCATTCTAAGGTTACCAAGTAAGGTACAACATCAATCTAAGGAAAAAGAGATGATTTTGCTTACCTGAGGATTTTCGAGAAACTCAGCAAGATCAGTGGGGCAACAAGGACAAGTCATTATGTTTTTCTGAGCACGAAGTGTGCGTCCGCCTCTGCTTCTCTGTCTCAGTAAAGGTATCCCAACAAATTTAGATTCAATACATGCCTTGCAGAAATTATGGGCACAAGGCGTGGTCACTGGCTGATCCATCACTTTCCGACAAATTTGACAGCTAAATTCTGTGTCAGAAAAATTAAAAAAAATCAAATGACACTAGTTTAAACTTATTGTATATAATGTTCACTAATATCTTATAGCATGCATACCTTTCATAATTTTTTCTCTTATAGAAATTTTTTTTGCTGCCTTTTTTGATTGCTTCATTCGACTAGCAGGTGGAGGCTTCATCCACCTCCAACAACCCTGAGCATCCTGATTAAGTATATATATCAGCATGTACACAAGAAATTGTTACAAGTAAGGAACGAGAAGAAGAAAGTCCGATATAAGCTCGAACACTCCCAACTTTATAACTAGGAAATTGATTGATGTGGTTTTTTACAAAGCTATGCACTATAGTAATTAATATCTTACATGTCAAGTAACATTTATTGAACTAAGAAAAAAATGAAAACGAAAAAGATGTACTTACGTCAAAGTCCCATGATGGACTTTCCGTTCTTTCAAATAGGTCTATGACATTGTTGAGCTCTGGAACATCAGGCAAAGGTCTTGGCCGATCCCCATGTGCATCACTACGATATAATTTTTTATTTTTAAATCTTATGAGCATATTTAAAAAATATAGATGAAAAAATCAAACCTGGTCCATGGTGCTGGTTCATTGTCACATCTGACGAATAGATAACGACAAACCTTGAAAATACCCTATTGAAAAAAAAAAAGAAGAAGAAGAAAAGAGATTATAAAGTAAAACATCAGGTGTGCATGAAAATAACAATTGAGCAATTAGGATGGTTAAACACATCCAAACCTGTACTCCAACTTTTCGCCAACATTTCTCAATCCTGTAAACCCCATCATATCTAAATCCTTTCGCAGGGGCATATGCAGAACGCTTCTCTTTGACGGACCTGGAGAGAGAGTACTACTTTCTGAACATAAAACATCGATAACAGAATATAAAACTAGCAAAAGAAAAAATATATAATATATATATATATATATATTATATATTTGCTAACCTGACTACTCGGACAGGATACCCCATTTTGCAACTAATTCTAAGAGCTTCATTAAAATTTGCAAATTGTTGATCAAAAGATTGGTTCTTGTTAGTTCTCTTGTTCCCTCTCAGATCCCTTCCTCCGCTGCAAGGCATTATCACACATATTAATAAAAGATATAATCAAATGCAATAGAAGGCTATGAGTAATGTAAAACAAACCTTCCTGTGTAGAGAAACCATTCTCCATGGTCTTCATCATCCAAATAGCCTCCAGCGACTGTCACTGATTGAGCTCCATAGTCCTTTTGCCCAGCAATCCCAGAAACCGTTGGGAAATGGACACCCCACTGCCTACAGTCGAGTCTATGTCCCCAAGATTCCCCAACCAGAACCCCTTGGTTTCTGATGGGATCACTTTCAGCTGGTATAGGACCAAAGTGATCTGATGGTATTGTCACGAATATCTTACCACTCTTAGCATTAGCCTTCCCAGATTTCTTTGCCCGTTTACTTGTAAATGCTTCATTTGGAAGGTCTTTGTTACTGATGTGGTGATATACCTTAGCGGATACCACACCGGAAGGAGTGGAAACCGATGCCAAACGAATAGCCGCAACTAGAGCGGGGTTAATGCGAGGGTTCTTTGCTATCTTTTTAGGAATTGAGGCGCGACATTTTACACAAGTCAACTTCCTTTGGCGGCCGACCCACTTCTCGAAACACCTTAAACAGAAGTTGTGCCCACAAGGCGTCTGAAAAAAGATATAACAAGATAGATTACATATTAATCATCCTTTCAAAAATACGAACTTGTTCAATATTGGATAGATTAAATACCAAATAAAATGTATATATGCAACACAATAACAATATCAGTTTAGATTACATTCCATTTAAAGAGACTAAACAACGATTCCAAAATGGAATTATAGTATTGCATCAAATCCAATAACGAGACTCATCAATCTAGGAGTATTAGAGTGGATATACAGTACACTAAAGTCTTTTTTGTTAGTAGTTTTTAAGATGGTTTTTAATTTTAATTTTTGAAAAACCAAAAAAATTTATTATTGATCAAGATTTTTACGAAACTAGTTTTTCCTAAAATTTAGAAGACTAGTCTTTTTTTAGTTTTCCACTATTTTTCTTTTTTTTTAAACCCACAAACAAGTCTTAATGAGTCTTATGAAATTCTTCGAAATTTTATAGTATATCACTTAAAAACACTTGTTGTATATTTATATATTTTTTGTAAGATACTTTTCTAATAATTTATTTATCAAAAAAAATTCAGATCTAGTAAATGAAAAATATAAACGAACCGTGATAGGTCGTTCTGCTAACTGGAGACAGATAGCACAGTTCATATTTTGACGAAGTACGGCTAAAATCTCATCAGTATCATCACCGACATCCCCACTGTTCTCTTTCTCATCCTTATCATCAGATCTACCGCTTAACAATTTTTGCCTCTCCTTAGCCTTCTGTTCCTCAGACAAAGTTTCATTCGCTTCGATCGCACGGATCTTAGCAACTAGACTCAAACCATCCGGACCACCATCAGCAGAGGAGATTCCGATAACCGGAACAACATCACCAGAACAATCGGGACACTTCCACTCAACAGTTGAAACAACTGAGTCGATCGGGGCTGGTAAACACGGCACGTGCCAAGGCGTGATGCAGGTACCACAAGTGAGACATTCTTCCGCCGGAGGATTCACCTTGCATCGCATGCAAACACCGGCGCTGTCACAGGGGAGGGCCATCCAGAGAGAGAGAGAGAGAGAGAGAGAGAGAGAGAGAGAGAGAGAGAGAGAGAGAGAGTCATTTTAGATTTGAGATTTGTGGTTGTGAGTTAGTGAGAGAAAGATAAATATTTGTGGGTACATAAATAGGAGAAGAGAGAAATGAAAAAGAAATTTAGAAGTATAATGAAATATTTTGGAAAAACCTAAAATAAGAAAAATAAAATAAAAAAATAAAAAAATCTCTTTAGATAAGATTCTTATGACAAATTGGCAACATTATATTTTATTATGATTTTTTTCTTTGTTACATTTGATTTTTTTTACTAAATATAGGGTTTTAGATTCATCCAAATATCTTAGGTAAAAAAAATAAATTTATATCATTATTTTAAAAAGTATGAGCTGTATGTTTTGTCCAAATTCAATTCATTTTCAAAACTTTTAGGAAACCTTTTTTTGTAAGAAAAAATATGTTAATGGTTGCTTTACAAGTTGGAATACATACTTTTCTATAAAAATATTTGGTCCTAGTCAATAGAAATAATAAATTTATTATGTAAATTTGAAGTTTAGCAGGAAATAAAAATCAATGGAACTAGTATTAAAATAATTTGTATTAATTTGAAACTATATATATAATGAATTAGTTTTAAGGAACTTCTAGAGATATTGATCTTCCGATTTCTTAACCTTCAGTCAATCAAACTCTAATGTTGCTACTCTATACCATATTGTATATTAGTGCCATTTAAGTTTACTATTAGTTCAGGGATTAATTCAGCTCAGTTCAGCAAAACAAAATCGTTAATTATAATCATTGGTATACTCGATTATTTGAGCGAGTTCTAGGCCACGTTCTAAGAAAGAGAGAGAGAATAATTTCTTAGGGTTTTGTTTAGGTTTATAATTGTGTATTTAACTTATCCAGTACATAAACATTTTATACCAATTATAAAAAAAGATTATCATGTGTTGAAAAAAAAAAAAAAAGATTATAATGTTAAAAATAGAAGACTAAATTATCGGTAATAGTAAAATCAATGATTACACAATTACTATTTTTTCATAGATTGGATTATTTGATCGAAGTTCACAACAAATAATGGATTACATAGCAAATAATTAAGATTATCAATTAAATATCATAATAATGCGTGAATCATAAGAATATTATTTTAATCTTGCACGTAATTTCAAACCTAACATATGTTTACAAAAATATTGTTATACAGTTTATAAACATGCGTGTTACTCTTAGGCTCCGACTGGTGACTATTAAAGGAACAATAGGAATGATGAGGAAAAAGAACGAAATGAATGAAAAGGAACAAATGTATAGAAATAACCGTAGAGAAGGAATGGAATAACCATTCCTTTTGTTCCCTAACAATTTTGATATGTAATAATTTTGTTATACAATTTCTAAATAGGAAAGGGAATGAAGAGAATAAAACGATTCCTTGAAATTTAAATATTCCTTCCGAATGTTAAAATTTTTTAGGAATGATAGGGAATTGACTATTCCTCTCCATTCCATTCCCTAAAAATGGTCACCATTTGGAGATTATCTACATTATTTGTGTAATGTCTCTCTCCACCGCATTTACTTGATAGATAAAAGTATTATTGATGTAGATAACAACTAATTCAAATTAGTTAAGATGGTATCAATATGAATTTGCAAAGTAAACGAGATAAGATCTTAGGGGATTTGTCACGAAGAAAAAAATTATCCTAAAAGAACGTAAATATCCTCGTCTCAAGTTTAATATTTTTCTCTGTAATAAATTTATTTTAATTAATTTTAGGATAATGATTTAAGAAATAATTTCCTCCTAGTTTATATTATTTCAAAATTTGTAAGACTGTAACGTACTAAACCGAGAGAATAAAAAACAAGGACAGTACAATCTCGCATGTTATAACAACACTTGGACATCATTCACGATAACTGCCAAATAAAAGAGTTTGTAAATGACTCTTAGAACATCTTTTAAGATAAAAAGAGTCAGGCAATGAAACTGATTAATCTTATCTACAACATTTGTCTTGGCTCTTTTATTACATCAATACACATGTTTTCGCGAGACGAGAAATAAATTTACTGATTAGCTATTTCAATAAGAAACTGCAATATGAATTTTAGTTTACTATTAATTTAAGACTACTATCTTAGTAAACTGGTGACTGGTCACTCGTCACAAAGTAAAGCTTTAAAGTTTTTTCACATCATTCATACATGTTGCAATTACTCTAGACAAACCGGATTGGTTGCTACAAGTTATACTACATACCGCACATCTGCATCCATAAAAAGGCCTCCCTAATGCTACTGCTTCTTTGTTCCAGGAGGATCAATCAACTTGATCTTCAACTCGAACTCACCTGATTCAACGGCACATAGCCGCAGCCACACGCTCTGCAGCACCTCTCCCTCTATGCAACTGATTGTGCTCTTCCGAGATACGCAGTTATCTGAACCCGCTAACACTTTCCTGAGCATTTTCTCACCAGAGAACACGCGCACTACATGCCTTAGTAGCTGAAATGAACAAGATTATATGAGACCTAACTGAGTATTTACTTACTACCAGTTTCTTGATATATACAGCTCCAAAAGTGGTGATAGAGACATGACTACCATATAATCAAGTGAGAGGAGTGGAGTCAGTGCAAGGAGGTTTGGAATATTCAGAGTGGAAGTAGGTCGGACTGAGGACGAAGTCGAGGAAGACACGATCCTTGATGGTCACGTTAGTGGAAGGAGGAGGAGGTTGAGGTGATGATGCGATGACGATTGTGGTGGAGAGGAGGAGAATACAACGGGTGATACCAAGGAGAGAATCTGAGGGATAATAATATGCTAACAATGGATGGATGATGACAATCGTCTCTACTAAACGATGTTGTTTAGTAGGTCGAATGACCTCGCAAATTATATTTTTGGTTACTTAAATCATAATATATAATATATGTGAGGTAAAAGTTTTTTTTAATTTTTTGTAATTTTTTTTAATTTTTTTTTGGTTATCATGAGGTAAAAAGTATTCTCAAGCTTTAGTAGTATTAGTCTATATATTTTGGGATCTTTTCAAAAACAATATCAGTTTAAAGTAAAATTACGATTTTCAAACCAATATTTTATAAACTCTTGCAAGGAATCACTTGACGAAGTGACACTCTTTTCCACATAAAAAATGTTATAATTGAAAAAATTATGAATATATAGGTGGATTTTTTTGCACCGTGTGGTTCAAAAATTATTTTTAAAAATATAATATATTAAAATTCTCAAAGTTATATATATATATATATTTTTATCTAAGTTGGTATATATCTCAATGAATATTTAAGAAAAATTCAGTCAATTAAAAAATATTGAAATAAGTCTAAAATTTAATGATACATGAGTGTTTAACCTATCGGTTCAACTTTATTAATTAGATTTTTAGTTTTGACTGAATTTTAAATTTTATAAATATAGTTACAAAATTCAATTTTATGGCTAAGCAATGGATCAACTTAGTATAAATTTATTTATAAATATGATTTGGGTTTCTGTTATTTGTTATTTATTTTCTAGTTGTTACTCATTAGTAATCAAAAACCTCCATCGTTAACATATGAAAATCACACAATGTGGACTATTATAAACGACCACAACACACATTATCGCCCTTATTTGTTTCTTAAATCATAAATAGTCCACATACATATATAAACAATATAGGTACATGATTATTTCATGTATTGTATAGACCTTTCGAACCCTTTCATAGTCGAATAAGGAAATCCAATCCCACATGGCAAGGACATAATCACTTTCTTCTCAGGTAAACCAACCGGTCTAGACACAACCGGTTCACTCAATCGAAATCTTCAGTGAAATGACAGTTATTCACCTTGTCCTTCTGCTCTTTCACTTGTTCCCCCATTTCTTGTCTCACAAGTAACACATCTCTTTCTCTATTATGTTGGTCTTGTCTCTCTAAGCAAAGACACGATTATACGAAATTTCAGACGACAATCACAAATTCATGACAAAGTTTGTGGGAAAACAAAAATATTCATAGTTGATGGAATCGAAATTTTTAAAAGACACATTTATACGAAATCAACTCAGGAATAATTTTTGTTTTATGAATTTTAAGATATGTTAAGGATTTAACTCAAAAAATAGAATTCAGAATTGACGAAATCCCCAAAATTTCTTCACAAAAATCGTGAGAAGGAAGATCCTTGCCACGTCACATATATATCTATTTCTATTCAACATTTTCATTGGGTTAAAACTAGCCACATAGAACAAAAACCACTTAAGTGACTTCTGAATTAATAGAGGTAGGATAATGATATCACTAGATGAAACGCCTTTGTAAAACTAAATTTATCGGTTTTTCAAGAGCAAAATTAACGGAAGAGTAAAAACGAGAAAATGACGAAACATTAATTATTATATATTGTATAAAACAAAAAAAATTTAAACGAAAAATGGGCATTTATTACTCATCAGACCCAAAGTTCTTTTATAAAAGAGTCACTTGTAATCCTTACCAAAAAAAAAAAAAAGAGTCACATGTAATCATAAGTTGTTATAAACTAGTAATAATATTAGAGGTTTATATGTACATATGGTTTATGTAAGTGAGAGGAAAAAGTAGTAGAGCTTGTATGCTCTTGTTTTGGTTTTGACGAGAGAAGAAAGAGAGAAAGTGAAAGCATGCAAAAGTAATTTTATTTCATCTCTTCTCCTCATATATATAGGGAAGGTTTGGTATAGTAAGACAAAAGTAAATCTTATCACTAGAATACTTGAGATAGAGGTAATCTATATACTTAGGCTAGAGGTAACCTTATATAGATTATATAAACATTGGATACTTATCTAAGAAGAATGGATATTATCCATCCATTCTTAACACTCCCCCTTAAGTATCCACTAGACACACTGCCTCGTTAAAAACCTTGTCATGGAAAAACCCGTTCGGACAAAAATCATGACATGGGAAAAAGAGTGCATTCTCCCTCTGGAAAAGATACCTCAAATATTTTCTTCACAGATCTCGTAGATGACGCATTCCAATACTTTGAACATGCTTCTTGAAAATTGTTGTTGGAAGCGCCTTTGTAAAAAGATCAGCTGCATTGTCACTTGAGCGAATATACTGGACATCGATTTTCTCATTCTCTTCAAGCTCTTGAATGTAGGAGAAAAATCTTGGAGGAATATGTTTCGTTCTATCGCTCTTGATATAACCTTCTTTGATTTGAGTGATACAAGCAGCATTGTCTTCAAACAACGTTGTTGGTTCCTTCCTGGTATTTACTCCACTAGCTTCTTGTATGTGTTGAATCATCGATCTCAACCATACACATTCTCTACATGTTTCATGGAGAGCAATTATTTCCGCATAATTAGAGGAAGTGGCGACTAAAGTCTGCTTTTGTGAACGCCACGAGATCGCAGTTCCATCACATGTGAAAACGTATCCAGTTTGCGATCGGGCTTTATGCGGATCTGATAAATAACCAGCATCTGCAAAACCAACTAGAACAAGTTTCGAGCTTCTAGCATAATATAATCCCAATTCAATCGTACCTTGGAGATAACGGAATATATGCTTTATTCCGTTCCAATGTCTATGCGTAGGAGCTGGACTATATCTTGCAAGCAGATTAGTAGCAAAAGCTATATCTGGTCTTGTACAATTTGCAAAATACATTAATGCTCCTATTGCACTCATATAAGGTACCTCTTGACCTAATATGTTTTCTTCATCTTCACAAGGTCGGAAAGGATCAGTATCAACATTAAGCGATCTATTAACCATTGGAGTACTCAAAGGATTAGCTTTATCCATGTTAAAGCGCTTTAATACCCTTCTGGTATAATTTGATTGATGCACGAATATTCCATCTTGGAAATGCTCTATTTGGAGCCCAAGACAAAACTTTGTCTTTCCAAGATCTTTCATTTCGAACTCTTCTCTCATATGAGTTCTTGCATCATCAATCTCTTTTTGAGTTCCAATTATGTTCAGGTCATCCACGTAAACAGCAATGATCACAAATCCAGACGAGGATTTCTTTATAAACACACAAGGGCATATTGCATTGTTGATGTATCCTTTCATCAACAAAAATTCACTTAAACGATTGTACCACATGCGTCCGGATTGCTTTAATCCATATAGTGATCGCTGTAATTTGACCGAACATATCTCATTAGATCCTTTAGATCCTTTCGGGATCTTTAATCCTTCTGAGATTTTCATATATATGTCGCTATCAAGCGAACCATA
>OVAF01000267.1:1850-51456 GCA_900406245.1 Odontarrhena argentea | reverse complement strand
ATTCGGATATGTTATGGACCTCCTAAATATTAAACCGAACCGAACCGAACCGAACCATAACTCATTCGGTTTTCATATGGACTCTTTTTATATACAACCAAAAAACCGAAAGACCGAACCGAAACCGAACCGAAAAACCGAATGCCCACCCCTAGGCCGTAGTGAAGGCGTCAATATCCCACTTGACTTCCTAGTCCAGGAGAAAATGTTTAAGTGTTTGAACTGGTGACTTCAGATAAGTTCTCGGAATGATAGACTCGTCGTCTTGCCGAGATCTTGTTCCCTCGTCGCTTTGTTCAGAGCTTGAGCCCTTGTAGTTTTGGAGAGTAGCCTTCAGATGACAAGAGAAGAAAAGACCCATCGGCATCAAGAACTTCCATGGAGCCCTCGGCCTCAAGGTCACTGAGTTGTCTTCGGCATCAAGCTGGACAATAGCACTCGGCACCAAGGTTGTTCGAGGAAGCTCTCGGCACCAAGACTCCTGAAGAGCCATCGGCACCAAGTTTAGGGTGTGTGTCGTCGGCACCAAGCTTGTAATTTGCCATCGGCCTCAAGCTTGTAAGCTTGCCATCGGCCTCAAGCTTGTAAGCTTCCCATCGGCCTCAAGCTTGTAAGTTGCCATCGGCCTCAAGCTTTGATGGTAAGCCGTCGGCCTCAAGGCTGACAACAGCCATCGGCCTCAAGCCTGGATAGTAGGCCCTCGGCATCAAGGCGTTTGGCCTCATGCCGAGGGTTCCTGTAACTCTGGGGTATCTTCGCAGAGCCAGACGCCTTCTAGTTTTCAGACTTAGTCATCTCCAGGGAGAACAGGTCTTCATTTCTTTGCGACTACAGACGTCTTCAAGATGCTCGCAGACGTTAGGCTTCAGTCTTGTTGAGGGTGATAGTCTTCAGTTTTATACTTAGTCGTTTTCCTGTAAGCTTATTCATCGTTGACTTTTGTCTGTTGACCGTTGACCGTTGACTTTTAACGATGGGGGATTTTATACCCCAACAGAGGGGCTATTTATACAAAAGATTGCAAAGGCCATAGGTCGGCCGAGAATAAAGGAGAATCTAAGAAAAAAGGAAAGTTTGCTTTTTAGTGTTTATCCTCTGGAAGGTTCCAGAATCTTCTCCTGAAGCTAAGCCGGCAAGATGGGCGTCGCGGATGTTTCCGTTGAGATGGGCTTGATCCACGGGCCGTAGTGAAGGCGTCAAAATCCCACTTGACTTCTTAGTCCAGGAGAAAATGTCTAAGTATTTGAACTAGTTATTTCAGACAAGTTCACGGAGCACTAGACTCGTCTTCTTGCTAAGGTCTTATGCCCTCGTCACTTCGTTAAGAGCTTGAGCCCTCGTCACTTCGTTAAGAGCTTGAGCCCTCGTAATCTTGGAGAGTAATTTCAGATGACAAGAGAAGAAGATTCTGATCGGCATCAAGAACTTCCATAGAGCCCTCGGCCTCAAGATCACTGAGTTTCCATCGGCACCAAGGCTTGGTAACAAGCCGTCGGCACCAAGGCTGGGCGTTGAGCCATCGGCACCAAGGCTTGGAAACAAGCCATCGACACCAAGGCTAGGCATTTAGCCATCAGCGCCAAGACTTGGTAACAAGCCATCGGCATCAAGCCGAGTGAAGACCCATCGGCATCAAGCCGAGTGAAGACCCTCGGCATCAGATCATGAGGTGCCCTCGGCAAGATGATCGCGAGATACTTTCCAGTCTTCAGACTTAGTCACTTTCAGGGAGAACAGGTCTTCATTTCTACGCGACTACGGACGTCTTCAAGATGCCTGCAGACGCTAGGCTTTAATCTCGTGGAGAGTGATAGGCTTCAGTTCTGTACTTAGTCGTTTTCCCGTAAGCTGAGTCATCGTTGACCGTTAACAGTTGTCCGTTGACCGTTGACTTTCGCGATGGGGGATTTTAGACCCCAACAGAGGACAAGGAAGAAGATGAGTTTCTTGCAAAGCTAGCTGATGCAGAAACACCCCTATATCCAAGTTGTGAAAATTACAGCAAGCTCTCTGCAATTGTACAACTGTTTAGGTTAAAGACAGAGAGTTGTTGGTCCGATAGAAGCTTCGATCATCTGCTTGAGACTTTGCCGCAGATGCTACCCAAGGATAATGTCTTGCACACTTCCTTGTATGAGGTGAAGAAGTTTCTCATGAGATCATTTGATATGGGTTATGAGAAGATACACGATTGTGTAAATGACTGTCGTCTCTTCAGGAAGCAGTATGAGAAGCTCAACAATTGTCCGAAATGCAACATTTCACGAGGGAAGACTAACGACCGCACTGGTGAGGTGAAGCACGACATTCCTCAGAAAGTACTTAGGTACTTTCCTATAATCCCGCGCCTCAAGAGAATGTCCAGGTCAGAGGAGATGGCAAAAGACTTAAGGTGGCATTTTAACAATAAGAGCACAGATGGAAAAAGTCGTCATCCGGTTGATTCTGTGACGTGGGAACAAATGAACGACAAATACCCGTCATTTGCCTCTGAAGAAAGGAACATAAGGCTTGGACTCTCCACAGATAGGTTTAATCCATTTAGCATGAAGAAGGTTAACTATAGTGCTTGGCCTGTTTTGCTAGTCAGTTACAACATGCCACCAGATAAGTGCATGAAGGAGGAGAACATCATGTTGACACTGTTGATCCCTGGTCCAACCCAACCTCGGAACAATATAGATATGTATTTAGCACCCCTTATAGGGGATCTTAATCATCTATGGGAGAAGGGAGAGTTGACGTATGACGCATTGAGTCAGATTACTTTCACGTTAAAGGTGATGCTTCTCCGGACCATTCAAGATTTTCCGGCATATGGAAACCTTGCAGGCTGCAAGGTAAAGGGGAAAATTGCTTGTCCTGTGTGTGGAAAGCATGCACACAGACAATATGTGGCTGAGTAACTGTAGAAAACACGTATATATGTGCCATCGGAAGGGTCTGCCACCTACACATGTTTATCGAGGAAAGAAAGCATGGTTTGATGGTAAAGTTGAGCATGGGAGAAGAGGTAGGATTCTGAGTGGTCATAACATATACCAAATTCTCAGAAACTACAAAAATGATTTTGGAAATGGAAGGAAGAAAGAGGAAAATAAACGTTTCTGTTGGAGCAGAATCGGATAGTAGCGATGAGTCAAGTGAATCAGAGGAGGAGGAACTAGTAGATGAAGAAGAGTCATCCAGATGGAAGAAGCGGTCAATATTTTTCACGTTGCCTAACTGGAAGGTCTGTTTCCAATTTTCTTTTCTATTTATCCCTTCAGAAGTTATATATTTAGCTGTCTTTAACATTTTTTCTTCTTATCTGCTTTTTTTTTTTATACTAGGAATGGCCGGTTAGACATAATTTAGACGTGATGCACGTGGAGAGAAATGTTGCTGCTAGCATTATCTCTACACTGTTGCATGGCGGAAAGTCAAAGGATGGTCTCAATGCTCGAAAATATTTGCAACAACTTGGTATTAGAAAGGATTTGCATCCACAGCCCCCGTGGAAAACGGATATACCTTCCTCCTGCACCTTGGTCTTTGTCCAAGGAAGAGAAGAAACTATTCTGTAAACGCCTATCTGACTTTAAAGGTCCAGATGAGTACTGTTCAAATATATCAAGAAGCGTGAAGATAGAAGATTGTACTATTAAAGGACTTAAATCACATGATTATCATGTGTTAATGCAGGAGCTTCTTCCTGTAGCAATTAAAGGTACAACATGAGTTATTTAAAATTTGTATATTAAAGAATTAGCTCTAATGGCTTTGATACTTAATGCTCTTTAATTATATGTAGGCTTGTTACCTAAAGGTGTTAGGATAGCTATTGGACGCTTATGCACATTCTTCAATCAGCTTTGTCACCGAGTTATCGATAGAGAGACAATTTTAGTAATGGAAAGTCAAATTGTGGAAACACTTTGCATGTTTGAGAGGTTTTTTCCTCCAAGTGTCTTCGATATTATGGTGCATTTGACTGTCCATCTAGGCATGGAAGCTCGATTATGCGGACCAGTCCATTTTCGTTTGATGTACCCATTTGAGAGGTATGACTAGTAACTTTGTACTTTATATCTTATACACTTAGCTTTCCTGGTATTGGTATTCAATGTTCTTTATCTGTAGGTACATGAAAGTACTGAAGGACTTTGTAAGAAACCCAGCAAGACCAGAGGGATTGCTGAAGCGTATCTCGCTGAGGAGTGCATGCGGTTCTGCAATGAGTTCTTGAAAAAGACAACAAATGTTGAGGAAAAAGCCGATAGGAATGATGATTATGAGACTGGCTCAATACTGGAGGGACGTCTGAAATCCGCAGCCACATCGTGTACTCTTACGGAGAAGGAGAAGACCATAGCCCATCTAGCTGTGATTCAGAATCTGGCTCTGATGGATTTGTATGTGGAGTAAGTTCTTCATTAAGATTTTTTTCTTTTTGGTATTTTTGTTGTTGTGTTGAGAAGTCATTTCTACTATATATACCAAAGGCTAATACTTTGTCTTATTTTGATTCAAGCATGCACTTGCAACACCTACAAGACTCTAGTGAAAGATGTAGACGGGATGCGACAGCTTTATGGACTATGCATACTCAGAAATTTGCAAATTGGTTAAAAGAGAAGGCAAGTACATACTTGACTGATTATTAAGTTTTCTAGTTTACCAGTAAATATCTAATTGTTATCACTATACACTGACACTTTACTGTTTTTGGTAATAGATACCTATCAATTCAGAAGAACATGAAGACACATTAAAGTGGTTGGCATACGGTCCTCGTAACGTAATAAGGTCTTACACGGGTTACATAGTCAATAGACAACGGTTTCACATAAGTTCAGTAGATAGGCAAACTCAAAACACTGGGGTGTTATACGAGGCCACATCAATGTGTCGATCTAGTGCAAAGGACACTTCTCAGATGGCTGATTCTGTGATTTCCACCTTATCAACAATGTCCAAGAATTTCTTCTTTTGTTTAGCTAAAAGCTCCTTCTTGAATCTACCGGGAAACGGTAGCTTTGGCTCATTGGGAGGTGGTGGCACATAAGTGGCTTTCTCCTTAGCTTTGAGAGGTTCATCCAAAGGTTCTTTCACCTTGTCCTTAGCCGCTTCAACACAAGGCTCAATTTCAATTGCTTCACCATTCTCAATGCAAGGCTCCTCAACATTGGATCCTTCTCTAGAAAATAGTTTTTTACCACTTCTCAATGTGATTGCCTTAACCGACTTCTCATCTTCTTCGTTTTGCAATATGACATTACAAGGAGATCTAGGATTGGTAATGGATTTATCCGGAAGAGTACCCGTTGTCTTTTGAGAAGAGGAAGCCAATTGAGCAACTTGGTTGTCCAAAGTCTTCACATGAGTGGTAACTTGAGCTACTTGGCTCTCCAAAGAATCAAGGCGAGAGTTCACTTGATTGATTTGAGCGTGTATTACCATAAACTTCTTATCCGTCTCTTGTTGGTCCTTAGCTTCACCCTCCATGATCGATTGGAACATAGCTTTAAAAACAACATCTTGAGAAGGTTGGCTAGATGTAACACCTTGTTGTTGGAAGTTACTTCCTCTCAGTTGAAATCCTTGTTGAAAGTTAGGAGCAAAGTTTGGCCTTGGTTGTTGATTAAACCCTTGTTGAGGTCTAGCTTGTGATATATTATTGTAAGGCCTTGGTTGGAAAGCTTGACCTTGATTACTAGCTTAAGGGTACACTTGATCTTGAGGATTCTCAACATTGAGACTTCGATAAGATAGGTTTGGATGGGTGTTGTTGAAGGGCTTGTAATTGTTGTCCACCTTGGTATCCAACATAATTAATCTCCTCTTGCGTTTGTGCAACCTCTTCATTACCATAGTCTTGGTAATTTCCTTGACTGCCCTCTTGATAACCCTCTTGATTATCCATATAAGCCACTTGTCTTTGGTTTCCCACCAAGATCTTGCTCAATTTATCAAACTTCTCACTAAGCTCCATCAACTTAGTGTCATCAACACTAGAACCTCCTCTCATGCTTCGATCAATATCACCACCATAACAAGCGTCGCTTTGTGCAAGATTCTCAAACAATAACTCGGCTTGTTCAACATCCAAGCTTGCAAAGCTCTCATTGCTAGCGGTGTCAAGAGCTCTACGGATTTCATCGAGAACTCCTCGATAGAATATTCCCAAGAGGTTTTCCTTTGATACCCCATGATGAGGACATCTTCTCGTCAATCCCTTCAATCTATCCCAAGCATCACTCAACGATTCATCGCCTTTTTGCTTAAGACTTTGGATGTCATTTCGGAACTTCGCGGTCTTTTGCTTAGGAAAGAATTTCCGCAAGAACTCGGTCTTCACATTCCCCCAAGTAGCAACTTGGTTAGAGGGAATGGTCATTTCCCAATAAGCTCCCTTGTCCTCGAGAGAGAATGGGAATAACATCATGCGAATGGTGTCTTCCGGGACTCCATTCATTTTCAAAGTTCGACACAACCTCTCATATACCGGTCTAAATGCTCTAGAGGGCACTCTATGGAGCTTCCCTTGAAGGTGGACCTCTCAACCAGACTCAACATACTAGCCTTCAACTCAAAGTTGTTGTTGGGAATATGAGGAGGGATGATTCCAAGACTGACCTCTCTAGTGTTTGGCTCATCAAAAGCTCCAATAGGCCTATGCAAGTTTTGTTGAGGTCTTCTATGACCTTGATGGTCATTGCCAAGGTTATTATTCTCGTTATTCCTCGCATGGTTGTTTGGAGGAATAACCTCTTCACCTTGATCATCCATGCCTAGGCGCCTTAGACGATCTTCTCGTTCCCTAGCTCGTCTTGCTCTTGCTTTTCGTTGACCTTCCCTTTCAATGAGTGTAATATCCGGGTATTGATCGTCAAAGTCTTCTTGATCAATACCTTGATGCATACACCTTCAAGGAAAACAAACAAGACACAAAGAAGAACGATTAATCACAACGTAAAAAGAAACCTTAGTCATAACTAGAATCCTAAACTTAATGGCTAAATTGCCCTATACTCCCTCGCAACGGCGCCAAATTGATGTGCATTAAATTGATGTGATACAATCAATTAACCTTGAGTATACTAAGGACACACTCAAGTCATCCTAGTATTACTAAAGGATCGATCCACAAGGAGTTCTAGGAATTAACACACTAAGATTGCGAGAAACTATATTAAGCGAAAGCAATTCAGAGTTTTGTTTTTCAAAGTAAAACTTAGTAATTAAGACAATAATGAAAGCAATAAACGATTAATAATGTAAATTAAAAGCATTGGACCTTGAGAAATGGCTATTGTGATCTAAGGAATTAGACTACTTAGAATAATGATGGATGTTTGGGTAATAAACTAAGCGCAAGCCTTGGCTGAGAACACTAATAATGACTAACTCATTCCCATGATCTTAATCACTTCACTAATTACCAAATTCCACTAATATCCCGATTGCGAATGTACTAATCAATGAGCATTAATAACAAGTTCTAAATACTTCTAATCACTCTAACATCATTTCCCAATGGCTAGAGATGAAAAGCTAAGAAAATAGTTCATTCGGGAAATTCATCAAACACCTTCCGGGCACAATTCATTCCTATGAACAATGCTTAGAAATTCAAGTCTAAACATGCATTAACATCACTAATCTTAAGGATCTAATGAATCTTCAACCTAATCCATCACTAATCATTCATCTAAATCCCTAGATCTACAATTCTCAAGATCCAACAATGAAACTACCCACACATCCTAAGAGAAATCACTAAACAAAACATGATTCCATTAAGCATAATGATATGAGATTAAAAAATGATTAATTAAAACTTAAAACTCAAAATCATAAAACTCAAAGAAAGGATTACAAAGTGTTTAGAAGTTCTTAGAATGATAGGAAAGCTTAATCTCGGTTTAGCCGAACATTAGGCTTAAATATTAGATTTGGTCAAAGTACACAAAGAAAAGTCAACAAACATTCTGCATGTCCCATATCGAGCAGGGAGGAATGGTCTACTCAAAATGAGCTGCTTGATATGGCATATCGACCAGTAGAAAATCAGCCGGTCGAAATGGTGCTCGGGATGAGAAAGCCTCTCAGAACAGTCTGGACCAGTTTCAGTAGAATCGGTACAACTTCTTCATTAGATCTTCAAACGACATGATTCCAAGTCCCACAGATATCAAACTCACTCTTATAGCTTGTGTAAAAATTTCATACCAATCCATGTAGCCAGTTGTTGTAACGAGCCATTCCAATCACAGTGATTCTCTTTCCCGGATAGCTCAGATACGTCGGGGTAGAAACTCCATATCTCCTTCATTTCAACTCGGATTGCTTTGATTCAAACTATCACATCTTCATGACACTCCAAGATACCTCTGCAGAAAATCTTAGATCAATAGCTCCTTCCAATCCTTGTATGGCATCTGATGTTCACAAAGCACCAATTCTGCCTTATTGTTCTGATAACCACCAAACCAATCCGATTCATTGATGATTTCCCATGACCAAAGTGTCTCATTAAGCTCCATAAACATGTTACAATACTCCTTTGCTCCAAAAGATACCTAAGAATGCATGAATGTATGCAAATGTACTAAAACCATGAAAACTAACTAAATGCAAGCCTAAAATGAATTATTTACAAAACATGCCAAAACCATGCAAGTTTAATACCAAAGTAAGAATTTGTGGCAATAAATTAAGAATCTAAACATGGTAAAATAGCATGTTATCATCATAGCCATTTCAATTGAAGACTCCCTCCTTTCCGAATAGCTGAGACACATCAGGGTAAAAACTTAATAGCTTCTTGACCAGAGCTTCAAATATGATGATTCCAACTCTCAGAGGTATTTAACTCAACCCTTTATCTTGCCTCAAAAAATTAAGAGCAAAATACCTAGCCAATCTACTTGTAGAACCGATTTAGTAGCAAGCCTTGTGCCTCCTAGGCTGCTGAGATAGGCTGAGGTAGACAAATCATAACTCTCTCATTTTAGCTCCAAAATTCATGATTCAAAATCACAGATCAAGCTAACACTCCATGCTATGTCCATGCAAAAAATCAAATCATATAAAGAAGTTTAAGACCTTCATTTCCTTTTAGAACTGAGACCTATCATATGAAGCTTCGGATGAGCTCAGACCGGGTAAGGGCTTCGTAACACCCGGTCTAGGAGCTCGTCTGGCCAGACCGGCCATAGATCTTCATTTCACCCGGTCTGGGAGGCCGGTCTGAGGCTTCTGGACAATTGCCTTGATTACCGGCCTTCTAGACCGGGTGGTGTCAAGAGGGATGCTCGGTCCGGACAGCATTTGCGGCTAGATCATGATCGATATTTGTGAGCTTTGTAACTCCTTCAATTCTTGTCCAAATCAAGTGATTCAAAGCTTCGCGTGCTCCATAGATGTGTGGCTATCTTCTGGTAAAATCGCAGACCAAAAAATTGAGGCAAACTCCAGATACAGCCTCATCTTCAACCCATCTCGATCAGCGCGGAAGGTTTGGACCAGTCTTCGTAAAACGATCATAACTTTGTCAATTCGTGGGAAAATTCTGTGAATCCAAGTCCACCAAATTTCACCTCAATATCTCGTGTAAAACTTCATAACACACCAGACTACAATTCCACCAAATTTCACCTCAATATCTCCTATAGAACTTCGTGTGTAACTTGATCTTCACAAGACATCGAATCTGCCTTCTTAACCCATGATGACTTCAACACTATATAAAACTCCAAAGGCTTTTACACACTCCCAATGTCTTATTTGACACTAACAACATTCTCCAACTCTACAAAGCTCCAAATGGTACCTAAACATGCATGAATGTATGCAAAATGCAACAAAACCAACAAAACTATCTAAAAAGCAACATTACATGGAATTTTCATAAAACATGTTAAAATATGCAAGATGCAAATACGAATTAGGACTTTAAGACCTAAAAATAAGACTCAGATATAGTAAAACATGCAAGTTATCAGTGTATTTTTTAGAAATGGGGATATGAACTAGAATGACACACAATTCTCCAAATATAACTAGAATGACACAAACAAAATCAAATGTACTAGAATGTCACACATTTTTAGTAAAAAGTCCAAGAAATCATAATTCATTTTTTTTATTTACTTGTGTGCCATTTACCTATTTTGTTCACACAAGGTATAATGATGAAACAAGGCAGTAGCCACACAATTATATCGTATATCGTACGCCTCTCTTAGAAATGACAAGTCTCTTCAATTCAATTAACTACTAGATTTTGATCCGCGCTAAGAGCGGGATTTCCATATACAATAAAAAAAAATCAGCAGTAAATTTTGTTCGTATTTTACATTTGATTTTGTTGTAGAATAGGATTATTTGTTTGGCATAAATGTGAAAAATTATTAATTTATTTGTGTAATATATATAAAAAGTTATTACCTCATGTGGTGATGTTGCAAATGTAAATCTTTACGTGGTTTTGGTCATAAAAGTAACTTACACTTTTATTTGTTTTTAACTATTTATTCTTAGGGCTATCCACATTTTGAAAAATGATTAGATGACATCATTTGTAATATTGACACATTAATTTTCAAAAACTCGAACAGTTCATGGTTTTAACATGACTATCCATTTGACATGCGTTAGATGCATCGTTTGAAATTCAGATTAATAATTAAAAAAATCAATATATGTATTATATTTTCTGTAAGAAGATATATGATATTTTAAAGGGGGGATTGCTGTTTATAGATCAGTATTTGAATTAGAATGCAAAACTAGACCCCAATTTCAATCAATTGTAGACCCTCGCTGGACTCACATAGGAGTGAATTGTCTATATCAGCCCTTGCGAACAAACAAAAAAACGGAGTCCGAATGACGATTTTAACCTTGGGTAAATCTGCTAGTAGAAAGTAAGTCTGCTGGGTAGACTGTACCAAAAGTCTATGAAAATGTGATTTTCGTAGACTTATAGATTAGTCTGCTAAACTATTTATTGTTTAGATTTTAATTTTAAAATTATGTAAAAAATATTTTGATGAAAGAAAATTAAAAACATCTTAAAACCGAGTATTCTAGTGTGTATAAAATAAAATTTCATAAAAAGATTTAATTTAACAAAAGTTTAGGTGTGAGAAAACTCTGATTTAAATGAAGATTTAGCATACTTACCCGGAAGTCTGCGCATTCAAATTAGATAAATTGGCGGGAATATACCTTTTGGGCGGGAAAATGATATTTTGGGGAGACTTACAGATTAGTCTGCTGAACTACTCATTGTTTAGATTTTAATTTTAAAATTATGATAAAAATATGTTGAACAAAGAAAAATTAAAAACATCTTAAAACCGAGTATTCTAGTGTGTATAAAATAAAATTTCATAAAAAAGATTTAATTTGACAAAAATTTAGGTTTAAGACAAATCTAATTAAAATGAAGATTTAGCCGACTTACCCGGAAGTCTGCGCATTCAAATTAGATAAATTGTGCGAGAAAATGATATTTTGGGCAGACTTACAGATTAGTCTGCTTAACTACTTATTGTTTAGATTTTAATTTAAAATTAGGTAAAAAATATTTTGAACAAAGAAAAAATTAAAACATCTGAAAACAGAGTATTTTGTGTATAAAATTAAATTTCATAAAAATAATTAATTTAACAAAAGTTTAGGTTTTAGACAAGTCTGATTAAATGAAGGTTTAGCAGACTTAGCTGCGCATTCAAATTAGATAAATTGGCAGGAATATACCTTTTGGGCGGGAAAATGATATTTTGGGCAGACTTACAGATTAGTTTGCTTAACTACTTATTGTTTAGATTTTAATTTTAAATTAGGTAAAAAATATTTTGAACAATGAAAAAATTAAAATATCTGAAAACGGAGTATTTTAATGTGTGTAAAATTAAATTTCATAAAAATAATTAATTTAACAAAAGTTTAGATTTTAGACAAGTCTGATTAAAATGAAGTTTTAGCAAACTTACGAGTTAGTCTGCTTGAACCAAAATTTTTAACCTAACTGGGTTTCAGAGACACAGAATATAAATAATTCTTCTTCTTCTTCTTCTTCTTCGTTAGTGGTGCAGTTGTTGTGGCATACCTCATCAACAAGAGAGGAATGAAGCATGATGTTGTATGTCAAAAGCGTGGAGAAGGTGCAAAATCAATTAACCATTTTCCAGTTTACTTGTACCTTAGCTAGACGGGTATACATCACCATATCATAAGCTTTTTGGAACGTTCCCGAATTACGCAAAACTTCGTGTGTTTGGTTGCGCGTGCTATCCTTGGTTACGACCGTACTCAACCCACAAGTTAGATGCTCGCTCCAGACAATGTGTATTTCTTGGATATTCTTTGACTCAAAGTGCTTACTTATGTCTTTATAAAGAGTCGGGAAGAATTTTCATCTCTCGCCATGTTACATTTGATGAAGAAAGGTTTCCTTTTCATACTGCCATAGAACCAAACCAATGTTTGAGTGAGACAACTCCAAAATCATCATCTGCACCCGCCATAGCTCTGAAGCTTCCGACGTCGTCTCTGTCACAACCTCATAAGGTACCCCCGGACTCAGACCTTCACCAGCGACATTCACCACCACCGCACCATCACTCGCCTCTTGCACCGCCGGTGAACACTTCACCGTCGTCGCCGCCATCACCTCAGGTGGTTCCTGCTCCGGTCAGCAACTTCCCCTTACGGGCTCAGATATTGCCTTCTACTCCCTCTTCTTCAAATATTCATGGGTCAAACCCAACCCCACCAGAAATAAACCCATCGTTACAAATAGCCCACTCCCAAAGGGCCACTGCCCAAGCCCACCCAAACTTAACTACCTCCCAAAGGCCCACTGGCCCAATTCCTAAGCCTCCTCTCAAAACCTATACACGACGTTTTCCTAATTCAACAACCAATCTCCATTCTTCACAGCCACGCCACCCCATACCACCATCATCTAGACCTCCACCACCACCACCACCACCACCACCACCACCACCACCACCACCACCGCCGCCATCTAATCCTCTCTTAAACGTTCACTCCATGACCACCCGTGCCAAAAATAAAATAATCAAAGCTGTTAAACATTTTGCCCTCAACTCTCTTTTAAGCCAACTCATAAAACCTGAGCCAGCTACTTATGTCCAAGCTCTTCGCGATCCACATTGGAATAATGCTATGACCGATGAGTTCAATTCACAGGTTCGGAATCATTCATGGGATTTAGTGTCGTCGCATCCTTCTCAAAACTTAGTTGGTTGTCGCTGGGTGTTTAAGACAAAAATTTTGCCAACGGGTCACCTGGATAAGTATAAAGCTCGCCTTGTCGCCAAAGGATACAATCAGCAGTATGGTCTTGACTATTCAGAAACTTTCAGTCCCGTTGTCAAACCGACAACAATTCGACTAGTTCTCGGACATGCCGAAAGTCATTCTTGGCCAATTCGTCAGCTAGATGTGAACAACGCTTTCTTGCAGGGAACTCTAGATGAAGAGGTGTATATGATGCAGCCTCCTGGTTTTGTGGATAAGGACCGACCAAATCACGTTTGCAAGCTTCACAAGGCCATTTTCGGACTCAAGCAAGCACCTCGTGCTTGGTACATGGAGCCTAAAACTCATTTGCTACAAACTGGTTTCGTGAATAGTCTAGCTGATGCCTCTCTCTTTGTCTACTGCCGACACTCTACTCTCATCTATATCCTAGTTTATGTTGACGACATCATTGTAACGGGTAACGACTCAAACGCAGTGAACAATGTTATCTCCTCCCTTGTTGCTCGTTTCTCGCTTAAGGAAAAGGATGATGTTTCTTACTTTCTGGGTATTGAGGTCACGAGAACACCACACGAGAACGCAAATATATCTTGGATCTTCTAGCCAAGACAAATATGCTCGGTGCCAAGGCTGTTTCTACTCCTATGCAAATATCTCCGAAATTAACTCTTCTTGGCACGGTACTAGATAATCCTTCGGAGTATAGGAAAATTGTGGGCAACCTTCAATATCTTTCATTTACTAGGCGAGACATCTCCTTTGCGGTTAACAGGTTGTCACAATTTATGCATCGGCTCACCACGGATCACTGGCAAGCGGTTAAACGTGTCTTACGTTATCTTGTTGGTACCTCAACGCATGGTATACTTCTTAAGAAGCAAAATCCTCTCACTTTACATGCTTTCTCCGATGCAGATTGGGCTGGAGATACCGATGATTATGTCTCCACAAACTTATATGTTGTCTACATTGGCAGTCATCCGGTCTCCTGGTCTTCGAAGAAGCAAACAAGCATTGCTAGATCCTCCACTGAAGCAGAGTATCGCGCTATTGCAAACGCAGCGTCGGAAGTTCGATGGATTTGTAACCTCCTCACAGAACTTCATATTCCCTTACCCACGATGTCTGTAATATATTGTGATAATGTTGGGGCGACTTACTTGAGTGCAAATCCAGTTTTTCACTCTCGTATGAAACACATTGCCTTAGACTACCACTACATTCGGAATCAGATTCAAGCGGGTTCTCTTCGTGTTAGTCACGTCTCCGCTCATGATCAACTTGCGGACGCTCTCACCAAACCACTAGCCAGAGCACCGTTTCTCTCAGCACAAAGCAAGATTGGAGTCTCTGAAGTCCCCTCCATCTTGAGGGGGTGTGTAAAGGAGTAGTATATAACATTTAGTTAAGGACCTCTTGTGTAATTAGTAATACCTAATGTCTCTGTCTCTCTTGTATCATATAAATAGCTGTACGTGTATTCATTAATAATATTGAGAATTCCCTTTTACATGCCTAGCCCGACCATTGATTTACTGTCCTTGCAATCACCACATGACCTTTCCCGTGCTTTGTCCTCACTCACACGTGTTTTGTCCTCACTCACACGACACCGCGGATCGAACCCTTGAGAGTTCTTTCCGCATTTAACCGGAAAAGTTAAGTGCACTTTGTTGACATATGTAGTCAAATCAATTCATTTAAAGTCTTATTTTCAAATGGGTCGGGCCAGGGCTGTTACAATTTTGGTATCAGAGCCAGGTTTAGCCAAGCCGGTTCTGACCCGGAAGGCTGCGTTTTGAGAAAGAAAACGTTTTTCGATTTTTGGTGTGGGAGTTTTCAAAAGTTAAAAGGCACCATCAGTTCCACACTTGAGTGAGTAAGTTGTTAGTTGTGTTTTGGTTGCAGAGGTTAGTTCTTATTCGCTGGTTTCGACGCAGCTGATGGCTCGTGGTGAAGCTCGTGGTCGTGGTCGTGGTCGTAGAGGAGGAGGACGTGGGACCCAGGGTCGTGGATCAGGTAGGGATGGTGAGACTGCATCAAACTCGGAGGAAAGCATCCATAATACCGCCCCAGTGCAAGGAGTTGATGCTGCAGCATTAAGGACAGTTGTGATGGACTCACTCAGGGAGATCCTTAGACAAGGCCCGTTGTTTAACGCTAATGTTGCAGCACCCCGACCTCCACCTCCCGCACACAATCCTATGCAGGACCTGAGGCAGGACTACTAGAGGGTCCTAAAGTTGATGAGGGGTTTGGGAACCGAAACCTTTAGTGGTGGCACCAACCCAATTGCAGCTGATAATTGGAGGAAGCAGTTGGAAAGGAACTTCGCATCAGTTCGTTGTCCACCAGAGTATCAGAGAGAGTTGGCTGCAAGTTTCCTGTTGGACGAAGCTCAAGTTTGGTGGGAGAAGGTTGAGAGGACATTTCCCCCAGGTTATGACATTTCGTGGAACGTGTTTTGTGACGAGTTCAATCGGAAGTACTTTCCCCAGGAGGCAATGAACCAGCTGCAAATGGAGTATCTTAATCTCCGCCAAGATGACCGCACCGTGAGGGAATATGAGCGAGAATTCAGCAGACTCTTGAGATTTTCAGCAGGTGCAATGGATGAGCAGTCCCAGATTCAGAAGTTCTTGTTGGGGTTGAGGTTGGACATTCGTAAGATTTGCCATATTAGAGACTATGGGAGCCTAATTGAGTTGGTGGAAAGAGCATCATTGATGGAACAGACAAATGAGGCTGAGAGGAAGTTAGTTAGGAACTATCCCCAGAAGCCGGCAAGAGCCCCAGAAGCCCCCAGGCAGCAGCAGCAAGTGAATCGCGGAGTTGGACAAGGAAGGGCCCAATATCCCTTATGTGGTACATGTGGAAGGTACCATGATGGTCCATGTAGGCGGAACACATGGTTGTGTTATAATTGTGGAGAGCCGGGTCACACAAAGTCTACCTGCACAAAGTTCCAGGGTGAGTGTCACCAACGTGGAAGAAGAGGTCATTGCTCTAGGGATTGCAGAGTAAGGCCGTTTGGGCAGATGCAAGGTAACCAGGGTCAAGGACAACTGCCTCCACCACCAAAAAGACAGGCAGTGCAACCCCGAGTGAATGTCGCAGGAGACCATGGAGGTGCAGAGCCAATTACTCGTAAGTCATTAACTTCTTTTCGTTAAAATCTATATTTGTGCATAGTGAATGCTTGTGTGGTGTCTAGTTGGAATCCAGTTGCTTAGTTAGTATAAAATGTAGGATCGGTACTCATTGGCGAAGTAGGAGAATACACCTTGTTTGATATTGGTGCTACACACAGTTTTGTGAGCCCAACCTTTGCAAAGTCCTTTCTTTTAAAGGGGAAATTGTGGAGAGACCATGGAAGGTGGAAACTGCAGGAATAGAAAAAGTGAAGTCTGCGCAATTTTTCAAGGATGTATCGATCATTATAGAAGGTGTAGAACAACTCGGAACGCTTGTGGAGCTGGAGATGCGGCGCTATGATGTTATACTAGGCATGGATTGGTTAACTAAGCATCATGCCTTGCTAGATTGCCCAAAGGCGCAGGTGATATTTACTAGATCGGAGGGGGAACTAGTGTATCAAGGAGTTAGATCGCAAAGCGGAATTCTTATCCTCTCAATGGTCCGGGCAGAGGAAGTAATAAGCAAGGGCGGAGAAGCGTATCTCGCCGTGATTACAATGGAAGGAGGAGATACGAGAGTTGAGTTGGAAACCATCCCTGTTGCTCAGGAATATGCAGACGTGTTTGAGCCCCTTAGCGGACCTCCACCAACCCGAGGAGATGCATTTACGATCGAAATAGAGCCTAGAGCGGCACCGGTATCTAGAGCACCATATCGACTAGCACCTGCAGAGATGGCGGAACTGAAAGCGCAGTTAGAGAATCTTACAGGTAAAGGGTTCATCAGGCCTAGTAGCTCACCATGGGGAGCGCCAGTTCTATTTGTTAAAAAGAAGGATGGAAGCTTCAGGTTGTGTATTGATTACCGAGGATTGAACAAGGTCACCATAAAGAATAAATATCCACTTCCACGAATGGATGAGTTGTTAGACCAGCTGCAGGGAGCATCATGGTTCTCAAAGATTGATTTGGCTTCAGGATATCATCAGATACGGATAGACGAGGAAGATGTGAAGAAGATAGCCTTTCGAACTCGGTATGGACACTATGAGTATGTAGTAATGCCTTTCGGACTGACTAACGCTCCAGCTGCCTTCATGAAGTTGATGAACAACGTGTTTCGGGAATACTTGGATAAATTTGTCATTGTTTTCATCGACGATATTTTGATATACTCTCGTACTAAGGAGGAGCACACTGAGCACCTAAGGATCGTGCTAAGAAGACTACGAGAACAAAGGTTGTTCGCCAAGTTGAGTAAGTGCAGTTTCTGGCAACGAAAGATTGGGTTTTTAGGCCATGTTGTTTCAGAAGCGGGGGTAGCTGTAGACCCAGATAAGATTGCCGCAATCATGAGTTGGCCAACGCCTACTAGTGCCACTGAAGTGCGAAGTTTTCTTGGACTGGCTAGTTACTACAGGAAGTTTGTCAATGGGTTTGCAAGTCTCTCTAAACCAATGACGCTACTTACAGGAAAAGGAGTGCAATTCGAGTGGACACCAGAATGCGAGGAAAGCTTCAGAAAGTTAAAGGGTCATTTGACTCGAGCCCCGGTATTGGTACTTCCGAGGACAGGAGTGCCATACGTTGTGTACACAGATGCATCAGGAAAAGGTTTGGGTTGTGTACTCATGCAAGAGAATAGAGTAATCGCTTATGCATCGAGGCAGTTGCGAAAGCATGAGGTCAATTACCCCACGCATGACTTGAAATTAGCCGCGGTCGTATTTGCCTTAAAGATATGGCGTGCTTATCTGTATGGAGAGAAGGTCCAGGTGTTCACAGACCACAAGAGTCTGCAGTACGTTTTTACGCAATGTGACCTGAACTTACGACAACGGAGATGGATGGAGTTACTAGCTGACTACAACTTGGACATTGCGTATCACCCGGGAAAAGCTAATCAAGTAGCCGATGCTTTAAGTAGAAGGAAAGATATGGTATCTGGAGTAAAGGTAATGGAGGAGCTATCAGGAACACTAGCATGCTTAAGTCTCTGTGCTACAACAGTTGAGGAAGGGGCCTCAGGCACAGACGTAGTAAATCAGGCAGATCTGTTATGGAGGATCCGAGATGCACAAAAAGAGGACGAAGTCTTAAAGAAAGCTTTGGAGATTGATGTGTCAGGATATGATGTCGCCACCAATGGGACGATTTTGTTCAGGAATCGAGTGTGTGTACCAAATGACAAGGGGTTGAAAGATGAGATCTTACAAGTTGCACATCAGTCTCGATTCTCAATTCACCCAGGGAACAATAAGATGTATCAAGATTTAAAACGGTATTACCATTGGAATGGGATGAAGCATGATGTGGCACAATATGTATCTCAATGTAAGATCTGCCAAATGGTTAAGGCAGAACGTGGATTACCGAGTGGATTACTGCAAAGTCTTCCCTTACCGGAATGGAAGTGGGATATGGTGACTATGGACTTTGTTACCTGATTGCCAACTACGACAGGTGGTAAGGACGCCATCTGGGTGATCGTGGACCGACTCACCAAATCAGCTCATTTCATAGCCATTAAAAAGACAGATGGGGTTAGCAAGTTGGTCCAGATATACCTCGAGGAGATTGTCAAGCTTCACGGCGTTCCGTATAGTATTGTTTTAGATAGAGACCCAAGATTTACTTCGACATTTTGGCAAGCTTTCCAGGATGCGCTAGGGACAGAAACTCGTATGAGTACAACCTATCATCCGCAGACAGATGGTCAGTTAGAACGTACCATTCAGACATTGGAGGACATGTTGAGGGCATGCATAATGGATTGGGAAATAAGTTGGGTACGATACTTGCCTTTAGTGGAATTCGCATACAATAGTTACCACTCAAGCATCAAAATGTCACCGTATGAAGCTTTGTATGGGAGACCTTGTCGCACACCCCTATGTTGGACAGAAGTGGGGGAGCGAAGGGAAATGGACTTGGAAATAGTGAAAGACATAGAAAAGCAAGTAAAGTTGCTCCAGGATAGGCTCAAGGAAGCCCACGCTCGTCAAAAGAGTTGTGCCGATAAGCGAAGAAAAGATCTTGAATTTGAGGTAGGAGATGAAGTATACCTGAAAATGAGAACATTTAGAGGAACTGACCAGCTAAGGAAGCTAAAGAAACTTCGACCGCGTTACATGGGACCCTATGTTATTACTCAGAAGATAAGTACAGTTGCCTACAAGTTAGACTTACCTCCAGAGATGGCAGACTTTCATGATGTGTTCCACATATCAGTATTGCGCAAAGTGTTTCGAGAACCGGAACTGATCATCCCCAACAGACCACATGACTTAGGAAAGGACCTATCGATTTCGGCTATACCAGTGGAGATTATTAGTCGAAGAGAGAATAAGTCTAGAAGGAAGAGTAGTGTATGGGAAGTTCAAGTTTGTTGGGAAAGAGACGGAATCATGGAGATGACTTGGGAGAAGGAAAGGCGGATGAGAGCAGATCATCCGTCGCTCTTTCATGACTAGAGAGGGCGGATGCCCAGCCGTGCAATTCGAGGACGAATTCTTTCTAAGTGGGGGAGAATTGTCACGGTCCGTTACTAGTTAACTCCCATCATTTAAGGTCGACCAAATGCTCCTAAGCCCATGTAATCAAAAGAAACCCTAGACCTAACTCTACAACTATATAAGAGGCACGAAATTGTGAGAAGATTTACAGTCATATTCTCCTAGCGAAGCTCTGCAAAAATCTCACCTTAAAACCCTAGCTTGTACCCTTGTGAGTGAAGGAGGAGGAGAAGAGGAGATCCAGTTCCGACCAGTGAATTGTGAAGCGTTTTACCGACGAACCACAAGGAGTTAGAGAGCATGCTTGGTGTCGTTGGAAAGTTCTTTGAATCTAGTTTCTGGAACAGTTTTCCGATCTTTAATCCGAGGTACGGTTCAATAGATATCATCGATTCTTTCTGAGGTATCAGTTCTGTTCGCTCTGTTCTGATCAGTACCTTGCGGGGCCTTTTGCCGATTATCCACAGAGAGTTAGAGGTCGATCTTAGTGTCGTTGGAAAGCTCTTGGAGAGTCCCATCCTCTCTAACAACCTTAGGTTTAGGGTTCCAACTTTCAATTGCGGACAGATCTGACATATCAAGAAGAATCATCCATAACTTTTTAACCGTACCTCCGATTGAATATCTGAAAACTGTTCTGGAAACTAGATTCAAAGACCTTTCCAACGAAATCAAGCACGCTCTCTAACTCCTTGTGGTTCTTTGGTAAAACGCTTCACAAATCACTAGCCGGAACTGGATCTTTCACTCACAAGAGTACAAACTAGGGTTTTAAGGTGAGATTTTCGCAGAGCTTCGCTAGGAGAATATGACTGTAAATCTTCTCACAATTTCATGCCTCTTATATAGGTGTAAAGTTAGGTCTAGGGTTTCTTTTGATTACATGGACTTAGGAGCATTTGGACCTTAAATGTTGGGGGTTAACTGGTAACGAACCGTGACATGTCGTATGAAAGATTGAACGAATTATCAATTATGTTCATTGAGAGGTGATCCAAAAATTCGACTATAAAAAATTGTGAAAAACAATTTAGAAAGATTGTTGTCATAACTCATAAGTAATGGTTAAATATTTTATAATAAAAATTAATTATTGTATTATTTTAATATTTAAATTAAGAGCCATATATTTTAAATATGTTTTAAGCCACCAAAATTTGTGGACCGGCACTGAATATGGATGTGCTGATGTGCATGTAGACATTAGAAGAGCTTCCCTATGTGTTATGGTTTCCCTGGAAACAAAAGGGAACAATTTTCTTCTTTTTTTTTTCAAGGATGAAAGATTTCTTCTACCAGATTATGAGGTAAAAACTCAATTAGAAATAAGTATGTGGTTCCATGCTCAAGTTGTTGAATTTGACATTAATGCAACTCAAAATAGACCAGAGAACCCCAAGTCCAGGAAGTAGAAACTACCTACATTGTCGTGATTAAAATTTAACATTGGGATGCTTTAATTAAACCAAAGAGAATCAGAGTCTAGGAGTGGCTTGGGTACTAAGGAATCTTGGAGGAGAAGTCTTGCTTCATAGCCGAAGATATTTCCCCAACATCAAGTCTAAAGAGGATGCAAACTTAAAGTCTTTACTTGGCAGTCGGAAACATGGTCGACAGCAAATTTGATTGGATCATCTTTGCGTCTAAAGCTGTAGAGCTGGTGGGTGTTGTAAACATACCAAAAGCATGGCCATCCTTTGCCTCTCAAGATCTACATATAACAATTTTTTTAGGCTACTTTCAAGAAATAGAAAGTTGTATTTGAAAAAAGATTGACTATAAAATGAGCCTATCTCATTACCTAAAGTGTGACTAGAGATAACATGTTTTAAACTTTTAATCTTATGTAGTCATATATCATCCTTCTTGGCTTCATGACCTCTTAATTTGTTAATGAGAGGGTTCGGTTCTCTGACTATTGATCTTATGCCTTCTGAACTGTACTAGTTTTTTAGGCTCATTTTGCTGTGTGACTATTGCTGTGTGACTTTTGGTATCTTACCAAGAGTGTCCCCTCCCCTTGTGGATAGCCTGTAACATCTTTTGTATTGTTGTTATTTTTTCACTTATATATCACAAGAAACATTTGGGAAAGGGTTTTAAGGATGGAATTAGTTACGATTTACGAAGTATTAACACCCAGTATGTATACATTGTGAAGCTAATGGTATTACAAGCCAATTTGTTGAATCAAGAAACATACAACTCAGCTTGTCCGTCAATGAAAAGGCTCATGAACTCTTCTCCATCCACTGTTTCCTTTTCAATCAGGAGCTGAGCAAGCTTGTGGAGGATATCAATTTGAGTTGTTATGATCTGCTTGGCCCTCGCGTATGCCTTCTCCACCAGCTCTCTCACCTCCGCATCCACCACATCTGCTGTAGCCATGGAGTAATCCTTCTGCTGGGACATCTGCAAAAACAAGAATATCTTTAGCTGGAAACATCACACTACATAATATGACCAAACACGAAAGAGTTTATTTAGATACCTGTTGACCCATGAAAGGGTTTCCTCCTGCTCCACCAACGGCAACTTGTCCAATCTTTTTGCTGAACCCAAATCTCTCAACCATTTGGCGAGCCACCCGCGAAACCTGCATGAAATCATTCGATGCTCCAGTAGTTACATTCTCATCCCCAAAGATCACCTCCTCAGCCACCCTACCATGGCAAAAACATCATAAAGATCATTTCATACTTGAATCCAATTCTTGTAAATAATAAACGGGTACATTTCAGTTGTAAAAAACTAACCTTCCACCAAGTGCAACAGCCATCTGGTTCTCGAGGTAGCTTCTGCTATACAATCCAGACTCGAGTCTCTCTTCGCTAGGTGCAAAAAAGGTGAGCCCACCAGCTTGGCCACGGGGAATAATCGATATCTTGGCCACAGGATCATACTCCGGCATAAGTGCACCAACCAAAGCATGCCCAGCCTCTGCAAATTGCAGTTTCATTGAAGAGTTGAGTGGTCAACACAAAAAGAAAAATAATAAGCTTGGATCAGCAATATCTAACCATGATAAGCAACTAGTCTTTTCTTTTCATCAGAGACAACTGCATTTTTCTTCTCAGGCCCAGCAATGATCCTCTCAAGAGCATCTGATATTTCGTCCTTACTTATCTCCTTAAGCTCACGTCTAGCCGCAAGAATGGCCGCTTCATTCATCAGGTTCTGCAAATCCGCACCTGTGAAACCCGGGGTTCTCCTTGCAACCTTCTCATAATCCACATCCTTACCAATCGCCTTCCCTCTAGAATGCACCTGCAATAACGCAAAAACAACCAATCTACCAATCATCAGTTTCCACATTTCTCCATTGTTGTTGACCTCAAGAAAAACATTATACCTGAAGGATTTTGACTCTGCCAGCTACATCAGGCCTATCTACTGTCACTTGGCGGTCAAATCTCCCTGGTCGCAGAAGAGCTGAGTCGAGAACATCTGGTCTATTGGTAGCAGCCAAAACAATGACACCGGAATTACCAGAAAAGCCATCCATCTCAGTCAAAAGCTGATTAATAGTCTGTTCTCTCTCATCGTTTCCACCTCCCATTCCAGCTCCTCTTTGCCTACCCACAGCATCAATCTCATCAATGAAAACAATGCAAGGTGCTTTTGCTTTGGCCTTCTCAAACAAATCCCTAACTCTAGAGGCACCCACACCTACAAAAAGCTCGACGAACTCGGACGCAGCGCAAGAGAAGAAGGGCACTCCTGCTTCTCCTGCCACGGCTCTGGCCAAAAGGGTCTTCCCGGTACCGGGTGGACCCACCAGCAAACAACCTTTAGGGATCTTGGCACCTAAAGCCGTGTACTTATCTGGATTCTTCAAGAAATCAACCACTTCCTGTAATTCAAGCTTGGCTTGATCAGCTCCTGCAACATCTCCGAAGGTTACCCCAGTTTCGGGCACTTCCTGGAACTTGGATTTGGAACGTCCGAAATCCATGGGACCCCCGAGACCACCGGGACCTCCAGGACCGCCCTGAGCTCCACGGAAGAGGTAGAACAATCCTCCAAAGGCGAGCAGAGGGAAAAGCAAATTACCAATGAAATCGAACAAGCCGTTCCCGGATTCTCCTTCGGACACGGATATATCGACTCCGTTCATAGCCAAGATGTCGATTAGGTCAGGATCGTTGGGGACAATGACGGAGGCGCGACGACCATCGACGGCGGTAAGCTGAAGAACAGAACCGTCTTTGCTGAATTTGACTCTCTCTACTTTACCTTTCTTCACAGCGTTTAGGAACTCGCTGTACCGCCACTGTGTTCCATCTGGGAGGTCTGGTGATGACTGGCCCTGCGGATTCGGTGCTGTCATCAACGCCTTCTGAGCAAAAGCCGTCGGATTCACTGCCTGGGATTCAACGGTGATGGCCGGTGCAGGCGGCGGCGCGTCAATCGCTAGAGCCTGAGGGGACGCCGAAGAAAACAGTAGAGTCGCTAACGCAGCTTGCGATGGCAACGATTTCATCAGCTTATGGTGTTTCCTTTGGGACAAGACTGAGAAAGGGACCGTCGTGGTTTTCGGGGTCGGAGCTGATATTATGATCTGGGAACCCAGGAAGTTCGAAGAACGTAGAAGCGAGGTGGAAGATGTGGTCGCCATTGAAGCTCCTCTTCTCAATTTCAAATTCGATTTCGAAACTGAAAGGAAAGATTTGGAGGAGAGTTAAAGGGAAATGTTTGCTTAAGGTTCGTCGACGTGTGCTATCTCATATCCAGTCGTGATTCTAGTGGATACACTAATTCTAACAAAACTTGGATAGCTCCTTCTCGGGCCAGCCTCGACACTGTTTTACAAATGCTGGGCTTTATTAATGTTGTCTTGTTTTTTTTTTGTTTATTATTATTACGTAACGGGCAAAAATTACCTACAACTACAATCAAAAGAAAGGATGAATGGCTCAAAACCGGCTGATTGACTAAAAATGTTCTCATATACTACTCTCTTTTATCAGATGAATTAAATTAATGAAAAGAAAACAAAAAAATATGGCTAATTACACACCTGAACCAGAAAGTTGTGGTAATTTACGTGATTCAACTATGCAAACCCGGTACCAAACTCGGATCCGATGGACTTAGCTCGGGTAATAAATAACCAAACCCCATAACCGATCTTCTCCCCTAAACCAGTCACTGTAATCAAATANCCAAACAAAAAAACCCTTAATTCCCCCCCCCCCCCCCAATTTGAACAGAAACCACCATCATCGATCCCTCTCATTCCCTCGTTCCTCTCCGAACCAACTCAATATCACCACGATATTACCTAGAGAAATTCAACACCAATCACTCAATTGAACCACTCAATCAATCGAATTCTCCTCAACAATGGCGAGAATGAGTATGAAAGGACCCGGACGAGACGTAAAGGGAGCCCGTGAACCGAGTCCTCCACGACTCCGTGACGAGGACAGCCCTCCACAGCCACCACCCGCCGCTGATGACCCAGAAGGAGAGGACGGTGGTTCTCGTGACGGTTCTGACGTCGACGGAAGTGATGTGGAGCCACCGCAAAAAAGCCCTCCACTACAAGAGTCTTCGAAGAGTTTGGGAGAGGACGATTCCGAAACGGAGAGCGATGAAAACATCGAAGACCAAACGAACCGGAGAGTAGCATCCGAGGCCGTTCCATCCGTTCCATCGTCGAGCCAAAATCAAGAGGTAAGAATTCTTGAGTATACTCCAAATGGAATGTGAAATTGTATATTGGATATGAATTGTATGTGAATTGTGTTTTATTGATTGAATTGTAGGTGCAAACGGGTGTAATACCACCTACGGAATTCTACCTACACGAATCGAATTATGGGAAGACAATAACGATTGCTACAAGGTGTTACATTGCAAAAGCGGTAGAAACCATGCATAGAGGAAATTCTCGACGCGAATGAGAAGTAATGGTTCTACTCTCACCCACAATTTTCTCACTTCTTTCATATGGCGAGGGATCCTAATCACAAGGCCATGGGTATGTGGATGTTACTAGTTCGAATGATTCATACACAAAAGAAGAAGGAGGCGGGGTTCATCGTTAATGGTGAATCAATCCGTTATTCGATGAGAGAGCATTGCCTCATTTCGGGTTTACACTATTATCCCTATCCAAAGAAGCACAAAGAGATTGGGAGTTTGGTTTTCAGGGATAAGCATTTCGGCAAAGGAAAAAAAGTGACACAAGAATTGGTGGAAAAGAAGTTTGCGTCAATGAAGAAACCTACAAAGGATCGGCTTAAAATGGCGGTACTCTATATCTTATGCATGGTGATTAAAGGAAGTGATAAGACAGGGGAGCAAGCTTCTGCAATTGATCCATTTTTAAAGACTATCTCGGGTGACCTCGACGCTTGTAGAACTTTCCCATGGGGTAGATTTACTTTTTTGGATAGCATGAAAGAAATTGATCGATTGATGAGGGTCTTTAAGGATGGAATCGCAAACCGTAATGCTAGATTCACTAGCTTCATCACCCCATTGGAGGTGCGTGAAATTGAGTTTTTGTTTCTTATGGTTGCATTTGTTGGAAACATAGCATATTGAAGTTGTTTTATGTTTCTTTTGTAGCTTCTTGCCTTTGAAGCAATCTCGTGTTTGAGAAAGGAATTCCGGGATGAGGTGGTTGCGGAAAAAAATTGCCCAAGGATGTGCAAGAGCACGTTCAAGCCCGGGTCAATGAGAGGATTTCCAATTGAAGACATTAACACGTGTCTTGGTGAAACGAAGGTGAGTTGTACTAGGTTTACTAACACTGAGTTGTTCTAGTTTTACTTGATAGAGATTTTTTGGTATTTATAGTAAGCATAGTGACACTGAGTTGTTGTAGTTTTACTGGACAGAGAACTTTTGGTAGTTGTCGTAGGCTTAGTGATACTGAGTTGTTCTAGTTTACTAGACATAGATGTTTTGGTCGTTGTAGTAGGCTTAGTGATACTGAGTTTTGCCAGTTGTACTGGACAGAACATGCAAAGAACCAAAGTTTTTTTAAAATTGTTCATAATGGGGAAATGCGATTGTATGACGTGTTTCTAAGGTTTTGTATCATTTACAGGAGATTGAGAGTATCATACACCCTACCCTAGAGGAAAGACATCTTCTTGATCATTTGGTGGAAGAGGATGATGTTGTTTGCGCTTTGGTTGATGGCTGGACTAAACGTCTTGTGGAGAAGGACCAACCAGTGTTATTCGAGGAGCTTTTCAAGGATGACATTGAGGCAAGGAGCATGGATCAGAAAGAGGTTGCTCAGAAAGAGGTTGAGTCATCTAAGTCGGTCAAAAATAAAGGAGAGGGTATTGAAGTTAAAGATTTGATTGACCTAAAAGAGATGATGGAAGCCGGGTTCAAGGGAATCCACGAGAAACTTGAATCCATGGATGATAGATTGAAAGGCGTGGAGTCATTTGTTCAGTCACTGGAGCCAATCGATGATGATCCTCCTAGTGTCATTCCTAGGGGCATGAGAAATGTTGATGGCAATGACGGTGTTGATCTCTAGGCTAAAGCTGCTGCGAGTAAAGTGACAGAGAATGAGCTCCAGAATGCGGGTGAAGTACGCGAGAAAGGGGCTGAGATTGTAGTGCCCGAGAATGTGACAGGAGAGGAAGATGAAGATGATGCAGAGTATGAGGATGCACAAGACGAAGAGCATGAGGAGGAGCCTAAGAAAGAAGTTAAAGCAGGTGGTTCTAGCGGTGGTGATGATGCACCTAAGGAAGCAAAGAAAAAAAGGGTGCGGAAGAGCTACGGAGCAGTGCTTCGACCACCGTTTGAAAGACCGAGAACGAGGCAAATGACCAATGACGATACCGGGAAAGAGGCAGAAGACAAATGATTGTTAGATTCCTTTATGTGTTTCATTACACTTATGTTCGTGTTAGCAAGATAGACTTGTTCATTTCAGCTTTTGGTGTGTTTGAAAATGTTTTGGATGATGTTAAATTTGTAGGCTTGAATTCGAATGTTTTACCACTTAATTCTCGTTAGTTTGGTCTGTTTATTCGTAATATACAAATTAAATAGCACAACACGTGAAAAACTCATAACAAAGAACATAAGACACAATACCACAAATTACTTAGGTAAACAGAGTTATCCCGAGTTATACAGGCAGAACATAAAACCACAAAACGTCTTAGTTAAACTGAGTTTTTCCGAGTTACTCAGACAGAACATAAACATAAAACACAAACAACCATTCCAATCAACAACCAACACTTCATGTGGTTAATTTGGTGATCAGATCCTCCAGCTGGCTTACCTTTTCCTTGAGCTTGACTATCTCCTCCTTGCGATCCTCTAGCTCCTCCGTACTCGTCTCATCCCACCAACGACGGTAATGAAAATAACCCACATCCTTTTCCTCACATGAATAAACTTTCTTCCATCTTTGCCCGTGCTAACAACAATGGAACCCTTGCAAACGTGGCAAGATTCTTGAATCCCGCGAGGAACGGGCATCCAACACTCCGGGAATTCGTATTTCAGCATCTCGTACTCAAACTTCTTCCTCTCCTCATCCGTATCGTAACTAGCGTCGCTGTCGTTCTCGGCCATAACTTCTTCCCGAGTGCGATACGTGTAGTTTTTGAATGAAGGAGACACTTTCCTAGGACTTCCCATTTTCCTATCAACAAGTAAAACGGAATCATAATCCGAAAACCACAACCAAACCCGAAACCCGAAATTGAAACCCTTGCCAAACCCGAAACTGAAATTGAAACCCTTGCGAAACCCGAAACTGAAATTGACACCACGGAATCATAACCTGAAACTGAAGTTGAAACCCTTACCAAACCCGAAACCCGAGAATCCAAGATGTGAAGCTATTACCAAACCCGAAACTGAAATTGGAAACCTTAACAAACCCGAGAAGCATATCAAGCAACTAAACCCGAAAATCATATCAAGCAACAACCAAACCCGAGAAAGGGAAATCGAAATTGAAGGTACCTTGGTGAAACTCTCTTGTGTATCTAGGGAGAAAAAGCTTGGTGGGCGGTCGGCTAAGGAGGAGAGAGAAGGAATGAAGAGAAATGAAAAGGAAATGAGGAATTAGATTTGGGGAAAAAATCCGAATTGGGGGGGGGNGGGGGGGGGGGAGATTTAAAATTTTTCAGCTTTTCAAATTTTTTTCGTTTTGGAGGGATTTTCAGCCTTCTTAGTTGCACCGAGTTTTTTAGTTGCGCAAAAATACACTTAGTGATATTTTCTCGGGTTTTTGGAAATATCTAGTTATACCAATTTGAAATTCATATGTACTAGTTACACTTGTCATATTATTCTGTTCTAGTGCATTTATAAGGGTTTAGAGCGTTACTATTTTTGATGTTCGAACGTATTAATATTTTCCCTCATAATGGGGTAACAAATAAGATACTTATCATGTTTGCCCAATGTGTTTTATGTCAAATGTGTTACATTAGATTTTTTGGGTTTTCATAATGTATAATATTTGACATATGAAACGAATAATGAGTAATCATATGTGTTTGACGTAATACGAATAATTTTCAAATTTAATTTAATTTTTGTTGTGAATTTATATTAAAATGTATGGGTTTTTCCCGGAAATTAAGCATTTGGCCTCAAATTTAGAAATTTTCCCAAATAATTTTCATAATTAAATACCATAATTAACTTCATAATAGAGTTCAAATCCTCCACACAAATAACATGATAAGCCCTGAGCAAGGACAAAATATAACATAACACTTGCGAATTTGCAATAGTTGTACACAATTGTACTGAGTTAAACATATCAGACTAGACTCTCGAAACAAGCACCAAGATCGAGGCCTGCAATGGGCCTGTTGGTAGTCCTCTTTCGACGGCTTACACCAATCGAAGGATATCTCGTCTCCTGCAGCCTTCCCTTCCTCTCGGGACGAGGTGGTGTCAACATAATCGATGCTTGGACATTTTTTGGAATCCCGGACCATTGCGAATTACACGGGACGGGGTAAATTGTTCGGTAATACGCAAGTATCCATGTATCAGTCAGATAATATCTTGTGCACAAGTCCCACAAATGGATATCCGCCGGCCTACTCGCATTTCTGTTATAAGCAAACAAAGCGGATACTCCATGGATACAAGGATACTTGTCGAAATCGAAACACTTGCAAGAACAAGTCTTGTTCCTAAGATCCACTAGATAAGTCAGACCATCATATCCAATAACACAATACTCCATCGAGAATCTATTGAGCTCATTAACCTTCAACTTGGCGGCATCCTCACAAATGTTATGTAATGCATTCTCCACAAAAGGAACTAATTTCCGTAATGCATGTCCTTCCGCAGCTTCCCTTTGGTGCTTGTTAAACCACTCCCCAATCTTCTCAATTATGGTATCGAGCATTCGTAGTAAGGAGTACTTCCCCACGTCATTAAAAACGTTATTTATCGACTCCGAGGAATTTGTGGTGCCAATGTTGTACCTATCTCCCGGAAAGACACACTTGGCCCATCTCTCCAAGACTACACTTTGATCTAAATAAACCGATACTTAAGCCTGAATTGGACATACTTCTTCTCGAATTCCGCAACCGTGTAAATCTCCGACAACGCTCTAAATTCCTCTGCAGTAGTTTCTTTTTGTGTGTTCGAAGCCTTTGATCTCACATTATGAGATAGGTGAAAGGCACAAAATCCATGGTTCGCTCGCGGATACACCTCACTAATTGCCTTGATTAGACTCGCATTTCTGTCGCTAATAAAAACCAACTCCTGATCATCGGGAACAATGGTTTTCAACATAGTGCAAAACCAATTCCAACTTGTCATGTTTTCGCCGTCAAGTACCGCAAACGCAATGGGATAATGGTGACGATTCGGATCTTGCGCCGTGGCAAAAACAAGAACACCATCATAAGAAGTTTTAAGGAATGTTGCATCCACACTAAGCACTTTTCTCATGGCTTGGAAACCCTCGATGCAAGCTCCCAAAGCAATGAACAAGTACTTGAACCTATTTCCTTCATCTAATTCCAACCTTGTTACCGACCCTATATTCGTTCTCTCCAACATATACAAATACGAAGGCAACATAATGTAACTCTCTTCCGGATTACCACGTACAACAAATGCGGCTCTCTTTCTACCTCTCCAAGCCGTAATGTACGACACATGCACTCCGGCTACATTGGTCACAACGCCCATAATAGATTTAGGAGGTGGGGTCTCCAATACACCGGGATAATTATCTTGTACAATGGATGCTACCAAACTCGCGGATCCTTTTCTTTTCGGGTTTTTCGTACTCGCCGAAACCCGAGAGCAAGTATGCTTACTCCGGTATGTTTTAACCTTCCAACATCCTTTGCTTCCTTTTGGCCTTGACACTCGTAGGTACCACTTGCACCCTCGTTCACGATATTTCACCACATATCTCCAAGTATCCGATTCCACTACATCGAAGTCATAGAATCGCTTATATGACGCTATCATCACTACATTTTGGATGTGCTCCTTACGCTCAGTTTCTTGACCTACTTCCAAAGTCTTACCATCATCCCATTTCTCTACAGTTAGAGTTATTTTCTCTACTCCATCATCACTAGCAAGGGGGATGTCAAAACATTCATCATTATTCCCATCATCATTCCTATCATCATTCCCGTCATCATTCCCATCATAATTCTCACATCCACCAATCTCCAAGGGACCATCATTGTGCCCCTCCTCAAGTTGCTCCTCCTCCTCGTGTATATAGTAATCGCATTTTTATCATTTTTAGCATTTGATTCCATCTCACCATAATTCATACCAAAAGAACTTCCTCCCTCACTAAGATTTATTTCCACATGCAAAACACTTCTCATTTGACCCCCACTCATGGTGTAGGGATAACCCAAAACGTCGTCATCATCACGAATATATGATTGTCTCTTTGCTTCAAACGCCAACGGGATGTAACTTATTGTTATCTTTGCGCTTTTATCTACCCCAATCTTCCTTCGTATCTTTTTCTCCAAAACCGAGTGAGTTATATCCTCCAGACATGATGTCTTGAACGGTAAAACGTTCAAGCTAGCACCCTTCGAATCCCATTCACACCCATTTTCGGTTTCCACGTAACACCCTCCGTAATCAAAATATATTGTTGTTGTTATCATTGTACCTATAAAATAGTGTGAGACAACTTAGAATGTGATAAAAAATCAGTGCATATCATATAAGACCATTTGAACAAATTCTTAAAATTGGCCAACTTTGACCATCCTGCCCGGTACAACTAGAAACACTCGGTGTAACTGTGCTTAGTCCGAATACACAAAAATCTCTGGATAGTTCAACTAGTATAACTACTGTATTAGTCATACCCCTGCAGATTTGGTAATCCTCCCCATTTATATTGCTATTCCAATCAATGCAATAGCCTACACATATACACATCACTGATTGTAGGACATCCCCAATTGAATCTCGATACCAAAATAAAATCACTTTCAATTGAATTCGCATAAATCCCCAAATCGTCAACAACAACAAAATCGTACACTTTGATGCAAAAAAATCTTACACTTTAATCAATCTCACCAACAACGTCTATATTGATCAATGTCTACACCTAAAGAACCTAAAACAAGCTCTATCTAGAGCTCAATCTCAACTTCAGTGACGCGGAAGAGGAGGAAAACCAGTCCGATTTTGAGCTTCAAAATCAAGTTTAGATGACAAATATCAACTTAAATCTTCCAAAACCTTTTCCAGTGAACTTCAACTGCTCGAAAGGGCTCGAAATCCAGCTCCAAGTGCGGCTCAGCTTCAGTCGATGAAGAGGAAAGAGATCGATGTGGAGGGAGTCGCGATGTGTACGAACAAAGCAATTTGGGGATTTTATTTTGGTTTTGGTTTATGTGGATAGAACCAAACCAAACCTCCCCAAAACCAAAACCACTGATTCCCTTCTTTCCCATTGTACCGAATGAATCAATTCAAGGTCAAAACAGTCTTCACATGTTACAGCAGTATCTTAGCAATGCCAGCAGTACATTAGAAATTTTTTTCTCACTCAGCAGCATTTTAGCACCGCGTCCTAAAAGAAAAGACGTTCGGAAAATTAACATAATCAAAGCCAAAGCCAAAAACCAGCATCCTGGTTATCACATCGTCTATCACGAAGACTAGAAGAGTCTCATTCTTGTTCGTAATCAAAGAGGACCAGATTTAGAAAATCCAATGAAAATCTGAGGAGAACATTAATTTTCGAAAATCCAATCAAGATCTGAGGAGAAAATCCAATCAAAATCTTAGAAGATCCAACCAAATCAAAATTGAGGATGTAACGCCCAATCCTTCCCTACTAGTGGGTCATCCATCCCTACACTGGACTCATGAGTTCCACCACTGTCTGACGGTCGGTGCATTAATTTTGGGTGATCTGACCACGGATGTACTGACCCTGCAACCACCACATGACTTTATCCCGTGCTTTTGTCCTAACTCACACGCCCCGCGATTCACTTTCCGGGAGGTCACCCATCATTCCATCAGCTCAAACATGCTTAATTCTGGAGTTCTTTTGAGCAGATAGCCAAATTCTTTCATCTAAACTTTATTTAAATGAGCTATGTCAGAAATGTTATAGAGGAGTTTTTCTTGTTCAAAGGAGAGGCTCCAAATACACCGTGGATCATAACACCACAACCATACCGAGATAACCTTATTTATAAACCCTCTTACGGTTCAAGTTACCTACTTGACTTCTCCTTGTGTGAATCCTTAACTTACGAGGGGAAATTCAACGAGTGTTAGTCTGTAATTTTTGGTTGTTTAAAGCATATTCAAATTATGTAGCCCTTTATAATAAATTTTAAAATAATACAAATAAAACTAAAATCAAAATTTTATAAAATTAATTACAAAAAATATTACGTGCTGTATAAATATAAAATATTTAACTTTTATTTACAAAAATAAATCATTATGTATTGTGTAAACCTTAATATGATTGTTTTTCCTTATATAAATGGTGTTTCTTTTGGTTAATGGTCAAAAAAGTTTAATGAATGAAATATTTTTACAAGTTCAATCTTATATTTTTTATATAAAATATATTTTGCTAAGAAAAAAGAAAATAATATTACCTTAAGAAAAAAAAGAAAGAAATGTACTAACTAAGAAATATATTCGGTTGTAGATATCCCAAAAGAAAAATCTAGGGGAAAAGTCAAGGTTGATTTCGGTCTCGAATATTGAGGGGGTGGTGAAAGTAGCCTCTTGCGATCAAAACCAAACTTCCAATTAATGTAAATAAAGAACATAACATTGCAACCTTACAAGTGCATACCCACTGTGGAGAAAATTTACGTAATTGGAAGTGGTTAAAGAGTGAATATCAAACAGAATCGGCCCTTTAGAGACCAGATAAATTGCTCTATTATCTTTTAGCAGAGCAGACCATCCCAAACTCAAATCTTAATACAAAGTGGGTTGGGGGATACATCTTAACAAAATAAACAGAGACATAATCTAAAACATGCAGTACCAAATTCTGTGAGGTAGCTTATGGACCTTGATCTTGTAGCCGCCCTTCAATGTCATGCCTTAGCAACTCTGCATATTCCTGCAATCCCCAGTACACAGTTTGATAAGCACAGCTTTTATCTTAGATAAAAAAAACTAGTGTTTTTAAAGCGTACATGAGCAAGATCTTCATCACAGCAGAGCTCGTTTGCAAGGTCTTCTTGGCTCATCGCAGCGTTTTCGACCATTGCACGGTACACATCCTCTGGTGGATCAGAGTGCTCAATCATTTGCACCATCGATTGAACATTCACCTAATGAGAAATAAGAACAAAAAACTTTTCACTATACAAGCTAGACAAAAGAGACAGACAGTAGAATTCACTATTTTTTTTTTTTTTTAGATTAGAGATCCAAAGTAGAATTTCTTTTTGTCTATAAGAAAACTGAAACTCAACTTTCTTTGTGATTAAATATATGTTTGATTGAGAACCAAGCTGAAAGAGAACCTCAAACTATACCCCAAGCCAACCAATACCAAGTCAATTCACATACTACATTTCCCTGCTCTACCAGTACTAGTTTCCCCAAAATGTAACTCCGGAAAGTCCAATAAACTCAAACCAAATCTAGAACCTAAAGCCAGACAGAATACCCCTACGTATTACCTGAAAAGGCTGATGATCACGAGACTGTTGCGTGGCGGGGGCAAGTGATGGCCCACCTTGGCTAAAAGCACGTGATACTAGAGGCATCATCTGCTGGATCATTCTAGATAAATCAAGCCCCCCACCTTCACCCTGAGCTCCGCCTGACATCATATTTTCTATCTCTTGCCCATCCACCTGTTGAGCAATTTGTTGGACAGTGTTCATGATCTGTGGGTTCTGGGTAAACTGCTGCAGCATATTTCTCAGCATATTTGGTGAATCAACACCAGCTTGTCGAGATACCCCTGCTAGCAATCCATCCAACATAGGGCTCTCCAAGACCTGAGACATTGCACTTGAGACATCTTCCCGATCATCTAAACCTTGCCCACGTCTCAGACCAGTATTATCTGCTTGAGAACTACCAGAAAAGGGAGGTGGCAAAAGCTCCTGGCCACTTGTCCCACTGCTCTGTTGTGCACCTTCAACTGAAAGAGAGGTCCCCGTATCTTCATTACTACCCAACGCCTTGGGCTGTTTGCTTCGTTTCTTTAACAACAAAAAAAACATACCATGACTGTAAGCATTTGGAACCACTGACCACCAACATATCTTGCCTATATGCTATGCAATGAAAAACAAAGCAACAGCAATTTGCCAGTTGTTTTCAACTCATTCAGTACCTTCCGGTCCAAACCTCCAAGCCCCAATCCAAGTGGTGTAGCGGTAGCTTCCTTTGGAGTAGCCTCCTTCGTTGATCTGGCATCATCGGTAGTACCTTCTCTATTGCTTGTTGATTCCCCAGACCCAGCTGAAGTTTGTCCTGTAGTACAGGAGACATCTTTTGCACTGGATGGATGCCCTAAATCTTTACAAAGTTCTTTATCACTTTGACACTGATTGAAAAAGCATAGGTTAGTGGTAAGCAGAAACGTATGACAAAGAGACAATGTATCCTCAAATTGCAAAAATAGACATACCATTGAGTTGCTCCTCTCAGATGGTAGGTCAGGCAATGAGCAACTTGACTCCTCAGGTGCACCAGTAGCTGCAACGTCGGTGAGCTGCTCACGCACAGCACTGTCAACACCATTACCCGTGAACGTATCTGGCTCACGAGAGTCTATACCTAATTGAAGCGTCAAAAAGAGCTTGAAAAATTTTTCATCCAAAATACAAAAATTTTGTTAACAGGAAACCTACCAGATTGAATCTGGTTTCCTTGCATATTGTTTACAAATTCTCTAATCCTCGCATTAATTTCAGAAACTGAAACAGAACCATCCAAAGCAGGTTGAACCCCAGAAGAAACATTCTCACTAGTAGAGCGGGATGGAACAGCAGCACCAATTATGTTTCTCACTGGGAGTCCCCGAGCTGAAGTTGTATTGCTGTCACGGTCTCCTTGTACTCCTCCATTGCTTTGCTGATTTCCAACCGTTGACATCATAGGTGAAATAGATGTACCTTATAACATAGAAAGAAATTCAATGGAGAGGAATTGTGCAACTAGGTTCAATGATTTAAAAGAAAAAAAAAAAAAAAAAAAAGAAGCAAACTTAACCCACCAGCATGTATGTGAATGTTAATGTTCCTTGGAGGATTTCCAAGACCAACAGGTCCAGTCACTGGATTCAAAGAGGCAGTCGCGCCAGTAAAGAGAGAGCTGGTTTGATGAGGAAACGGCTGCAAAAACAAAAGTAAATTACATCAAAGCAGACAATTGTTCAGAAAAATAGTTGCAACAAGAGGCTTACCTGAACCATAATAGGATTAGGTCCTGACGAAGATATATAAACAGCAGGCCCAGCATTTACATAGGATAATTCCTGTAGATCACATTGCTTGTGAGCCGCAAGTCAAGCAAAGGAGAAAAAACTCAAGAAAATGATCAAAACCACACCGGAGACTGTGCCATTCTCAGTGTCAGAATTGTGCGCCCAAGCTCCAGGAGGAGAGCCCCTAAATGTTGCATGGAAAGACCTACTTGCACCGCCTCGGTCTGAATTTGTGCCCTGAGAGCAGGATCCGAAGAGGATCCATTCTGTTCCAGACGTCCTGCAATATGCTACAACAATGTGTTGCAAAGTACCAACAGGATACAATTAGATAATAAGGCATACTAAGCAATTTCCCAATAATGAAAGCCAAAAAATAGCAGCTTATCAACAGACAGTAATAGAACCAAATCAATAATAAGCAGTTTGGGGGAGGTATTTACTGATAAGGAAGAGACAGCTAGACCACCAAGTAGATGCTGTGCATTCCTCAGGACAACTGAGAGTGCTTCAGGAGTTGATGGACCTCGTCTATTTCTAGGCAACTCTTCGCTTGGCCGGGGTCCTGATGCGGCAACAGAGTCATCTGGCTGAGGCACTGGAGGACCACAAATTAACACGTTGATTTAATTTCTATCCAACTTCAAAATAAAACTCAAATCAGTACCATTTTGAGATAATGCCTGCTCCATCCGATGAATGAACTCCAGAAGAGTGTCTAATGAGTCCGGAATAGGCTACAAGTTATAAAGTTAGATTGTAAATTTAAAAGATTAAAGCTAGGGAAGCAATATCAAAATACCAAATGTGAGAACGGACCGTTTGAAATGAAGGAATAGGAATCGCTGTAGCTGCTGTTATTGGAATCTGAACTACATGAGGCACTGATGTATGATACGGTGCGCCTGGAAATGCTTGCCTAGGTTGCGAATGACCCGCTGTTTGGCTTTGGCCAGCAGTGCCTGGCGTTCCATCAGATCCATTTCTAGGAGGAGCATGACCAGAAAAATTCGACTAGGGGAAAAAAATTTGCATGCAACATTGAGTTTAGATACGCACAATAGTAGATGACAATGCCAACTATATCTAATGACACATAACACATCCATCCAAAGATATCAACACCTAATTTTCAACAATCTTTAATTTAAATAGTCTTCTCAAAAATCTTTCTACCCTATGAAGAAAATAGAAAGAAAAAAAATGGCAGATTGATGAAGTAAACAGTGAAGACAAAGATACTCACAGGCATAGAGGAGTGTGTGCCATTAGTACTAACATTTGTAGGCTGCTGCCCGCCAACGCCAATAGAATTTAAAACTGCTCCAATGACCTAAGTAGCACAAAATTAAAGCAGGGTCAGCCACGTCTTTCTCCAAATTAATCATTCTCGTAAACTCTAAAGCCCAATAAAAACATCACATAGGATAAACAATATACACCCAAAGAAACCTAATATCAAGCTGTAACGATTACCCGGTTGAGGTCTGGAACAACGCTTTCAGTCTGATCTCCAACATTAAAAGTCCCAAGAACAACGCTGTGGGAGATGTGTCCCCGATTTCGAGCTGGTACACCACTTGTGCCATTTCCTGTTGAATTATATAAGTTTGATATAATTTTCTAGACCCCAGATATAAGATGTGTTAACAGCTCCTTCAAAAACACATACCAAAAGAGGGACGAATAACTTAATTACCATCATTTGCAGTTGCCCCTTCTGAAGGTGTACCAGATGAAGGTAGTGATTCTGCTGGCTGCCTCACAACCAAGTGTAAAGTATGCCCATTTTCCAAATCTAAGAAGATGTCAAGTTATTCACTCTAATGATAAATGACTACTGCTAAGGTTAGCAGAAGTGTACATATATTTTTAAGGACTGCAACACCCTCTACAACAATATATGCAGGTGCAAAAGGTTCAGGTACTAGTTCCAATACATATTAATAAATGGAGCAGCCTTTCTCATGCCTAAAAAAAGTGGACAGGTTTTGAAAAAATGCATTTGTACACAGGGAACATGCCAAGTGCAAGAGCTACAATATCAGATAAGAACTAGAGGTTAATAAAGTCGGTAGCAGTAGGATACGGTACTCAGAGAGCGGGTGATCATCTTTTAAAACCCTTCCGCGGAAAATGAGCCTCTGCTGAGCAACCGGCACCCCTATCTCACTAGCTATCTTCTCCTTGAAAAGTGAAACTGTTTCCTGGAAACCCAAATAGATTTAGATATATAAACTTACGGAAGACTGCAGGTGGTGATCATAAGATATAAAAACAATGATATACTCACATTCTTGTTGACTTGGAAAGTATATGTCTGTGAGTCTAGGGTCTTGATGTTGAGCTCAAGGGTTAATTCTGGAGTTGCATTGTTGCTACTGGAGCACTGAGTAATGGCTTGATCATCCATGAACCCTACAGTACATAGAATTTTAAACCGAAGAAGACAAATCTTGTTTCATCAAATCAACCGATACGAGGAGGTAGCAAAATATAACAAGAAAATAATAATATCAGGCATTTCGAAAGATTTAAACACAATCAAGAATATGAGACAAACAGGACTCAAATGAACCAGACCTAAATGATAGTCATGAAGACAAATAAGCGAAGAAAACACGAAAAGAACAAACAACGGGTTTAGAGATCGGGTTATAAGGATCCAGCAGAAGGGTTCAGGAGAATCAATGAAATTTCAGGAAAGCAACGACGAACCTTATATGGCGTCGCAGGGAATTCGGACTGTGAATAGATCCTCGGGCGATTTGAGCGTGAAAGAAAGGAGAAAAAAAAAGAGAAGAATCTAGAGAGAAGCAGCGACGACGTTTTAACCTGAAATGACGCCACCCGCGAATATAGGCCTAAATTTGGACTCTCCTAAATTTAATACAAACCTGGGCCTGGCCTCCTATCTAACAAATTCCAAACATTTGTTCATTTACTAACATTAAAACACCTTCACTTTGAATTTTCCTTTTTTTTCCTTGGCCACCACTGTATCCTACCGATACACAAAATCAAAATTGATATTGTCCACTCAGAAACGTTTCATTTTTCATTTTTCTAACTTTCTCAATTAAAAAATTATTGTTGTCCATTAAATCAAATATATTGTGGGCCGGTCCGGTTTAAGCCCATTTGGACGTCGCTCGTGAGTGAGAAAATTAGTAGTGATAGCAAGAACTAAGAAGGAAAGATAGGGAAAGTGCGACTCGACTCGCGAAATAGAATAGAGAGAAAAACAAAATTTTATTGTGTGTTAGCTCCGTAGATCAACCATGGAAGGTGCCGGCTTAAGATCCGCGGCAACCATCGTCTTCTCCCCATCTTCGCCTCTCTCCATCTTCTCCTCGAAGAAGAGAACCGATTCATTTTCTCCCAGAATCGTCCGGTTTTCGATGAGTAAAATTCCGTTTCAATCATAGCTTCCGTGTGTTTGTTTTGGGTCTCCTCTTAACCTAATTTTTGCTTCAATTTGTGTCAGAGGACGACAAAGACTACGATCCCCAAGGCGAATCGAACTTGGTGCCTCTGTTCCGAGATCGAACTCTCTCAAATGTAAAATCTCTTGTTTGTGGATATGTTTAGTCCCAGATGAATTTGATTAATTGTGGATTTTTTGTAGGATGAGGCGATGGGATTGGTGTTGAGCGCAGCGTCGGTCAGAGGCTGGACAACTGGTTCGGGGATGGAAGGGCCGTCTCTTCCCGTTAAGGCCGATGATGATACGGACAGGGTTTCAACGTTTCCATGGTCACTCTTCACGAAATCGCCTCGTAGGCGTATGCGTGTGGCTTTCACTTGCAACATTTGTGGCCAGAGAACTACACGAGCCATTAATCCTCATGCTTACACTGACGGCACCGTATTTGTACAGTGCTGTGGATGCTATGTGTTTCATAAGCTGGTGGATAATCTCAACTTGTTTCATGAGGTCAAGTCTTATGTCAGCTCCAGCTCCAATTACAGTGATGCTAAATGGGATGATGATGATGATGATGATGATGGCAAAGACCTCTTCTCTCTGTAAAGAGGTTTGGAACTAGTTACCTGTGATTATCTTTGTAATATATCTCTGTATAGATCCTTTATACTCTTACCTACCATCTTAGCATGAATAACACTCTCTACTCTTCTTGTAAAAATAAATCGGTCTTGGCCTCTTGGGACTTACCTCTTTATTGATTATGTCTCAGCTAGAGACCTCTTACGTTAGATGTGTTTGACCTTCGTTAAACCAGACAATTCGAGATTGGACAAACACTGGAGAGACTTTTTCTGTGAACATATCTTACCTTGTAGATTTTACAGGAATATCAAAGTTCTAGCTAAAATGGATTGTGGAGCTAGTAGTGCATACTTATAGATAGGTTCCACGACCCACAAGATAAGATAAGATACAATATTGACAATAATAGGAAGAGTATATATCTATCTTGTAGCTTTACCGTATGGGCTAATGACGAGCCTGTTGGTACTTCTGAAATCCTGAACACTAGTATGCAGTATTGAGTTCACTGTGAACTATGGGAATCCAATATCTGACGTTGGAGTTGTTGCTCTGATCATAAGGCTTTGGATGAAGCCTGTTGTCTACAAAACCAAAGATTATAAACTGAATGTTAGTGGCATTGGCGTATATGCAATAAAAAGTTAAAAAGTATAGTATATTTACCATGGTAAAGCCGGCGCACATGATACTGAACCCAGGGAAATCAAATGGGGCTCTTTCAGACAGAAACCAGTCTACAAGAACAAGAAGCAAAAAGGACTTGTGTAATTAGCATGTATTGCATTACTTATTCCAAAGGTAGTATAGTAGATAATTAACCAAAAAAAAGAAGTTTTAGTAACTACTGAACCTGTTAGAGGTGAAAATGCAAGCGGAGAAATGACGTTAGCAAGGGAACATATGCTTGAAATTATGCCTTGGGTCTTCCCCTGAATAGGTTACCAAGAACCAAGTTCACAACATCATAACCTTATACCAAATATTCATATTCATCTTACACCACAAGTTCTTTATGTTGTAGTTTATTGTATACCAACTCTATTAATGAAACTAAAACCACAAAAAAAAAAAAACTCCCCCAAATAATATATATTTGTTGTAATCCAGGAGATAGTTACCTGTTCATATGAGGCTACTTGTTTTGAAACAATGCTACGCATCTGCAAAGGTGATTCATTCATTATATTTTCAAGATATAATTGAATCATAAGCTCAGAGAAAAGAACAACTAAAATGGAAACTTACACACGACTGTGGAAATATAGACAAAACTGAAAATGTGGCCGCCATATATGGAACCTGTAGTGTTAGATTTATACATGTCAAATATAAACTTGATTAGTTTAGCCCCAACAAGTGACGTGAAATGCTAAACGTCAAATTTTTGTATTTGTCCGAAGGTGCTACGTTAAGATTTTTAATGGCGTGTGGGTGCAGGATTTACATCTCCTGGTCAAAAAGATTTATATCGATTATAGTTACTTACGAGGTTTTAAAACCGTTATGCGTAAGTTTTAAAAAGAGTTGGTCAAACCACTTCAATCTATCGAGACATCGTAATGAATTTAGATGAACACAAATTAAGATTATAATGTATGTTTATTATGAGACCCTAAGTGAATATAACAATGTTTTTTACCTCAGACGAATGAACGGTACAAAGAAAAATATTTGAACTCATAGAATATTAAGAATAACTATATAATGCTAGTGAGTTAAAAATTGTGGAACTCTNAACTTTTTTTTTTTTTTTTTTTTTTTTTTTTTTCACCTCAAGCCCTTTGATAATAGGATTTTTTGGTATATATTTCGAATTTAATTTAACATTTGTCTATTAATAATAAGATTGAGTCGCAAATATGTACTCAAAATCCTTTTCCAAAATGGGCTTTCACTTTTTTTAATGAGCCTAAAATTTTGGCCTTCACCTTTAGTCCCTCAATTTTTCGAAAGAATTTGACTCGTTTGAAGACCATTATTTACAAAAAGTATAAAAAGAAAATTGATAATTTTATATCCAAGATAAGAAATCATGAAAAAGGCAAAAAAGAAAAGAAAATAAATCATATTCTAAAATTTTCGTTATGCTACAAAGATAAATTAGTATGAGAAGATAAAAATATTATGATTTTATATGTATTGAATAGAATATGATATTAAAATATGTTTGAATATTTGTGTAAGTCGTAGTTTAGAATCTTAATACATATTTTATAATTATATGGGTTGTAAAATTTAAAATCTAAAATATTTGTCTCAAAATATTTTTATGAATAAAATATGATTTGTTATTTTATATGTAATGGATAAGATATGATGTTTATATAAGTTTTTAAATATTTGCAAAAGTCGTAATTTAGAATCTAACTACACCTGTCAAGTTATATGGGTTATCAATTTCAAAATCTAGTACATTTACATCTATAACCTTTGTATGTTATTAATTAACCATCCGCATATTATTCATATAAGTTTAAATTATTTCTAGGGGTCGTAATTTTTAATCTAACCACACTTGTCAAAATTATATGGGTTTGTCAATTTCAAAATTTAATACTTTTGTACCTATAAATTTTTGTATGTTTTTAATCATCAATCTGACCTAGTATATATATAAAAAAAAGAGGATGAACCATCCAAAAGAAAAAGTGATAAACATTTTCTTAAAAGGTTAAAATAATACCCAGGAGGACCATGCCACAGCGAGGAGGAACATCTGTAAAATCGGAGAGCGAAAAATATGAGCAAGAGAAGCAAATACTAATAATAATAAAAATTTCTAGAAAACAAACCATAGAGGAGGAAGAAGCTTACATGGGAACAACCAAAGAAAAGACCAATTGAGAGCAGTCTCTCCTCTTTTAAAGCAGTTACAAGAATGGGCATGAAGAGCAACTGTGAAGTTTTATGGATCTTGTAAGTTAAGTAAGTTCAAATAGATCAAGGTTCCATAGGGTGCTGCAAAAAAGGTAAGAATGCTACCTGAGAAATAGACCCGGCAGCACCAGATATGATCATTAAGTCTGCAAACTGGTCCTTGTTAAAGTGAAACTTGGCCTTTAAGTAATACTGGTTCACAAACCGTAAATACGTTCATTTTTTCTAAAATATATTTTGAGAAATGATGTACCCCATTATTTGGATCTAGGGGTGCTTATATGGGTAGGAAGCGGTCATAATTCGAATGATTATATTGAGGCGAAGATAAACTACTAAAGAAGACTATAGTTATTTGTTATTTGCATCACATTAAAGCGTACCATTGATGAAGCATGAAGACCTGCCTCACCAAGACAACTGAAGAATGATATCACCGCAATTTGAAAAAGTGGAACACTAAAAAGAAATTAAAAGAAAAGTCACGATGGTATTTATTCGCTGTGAATATTGTCTTAAAGAAACAAATCATATAGTAATTAATCATGTATACTAAGAAGGAATAACAGTAAACTCACCTGCTCCACATAAAAGAAACCATTTCATAGGTCGAATGAACTGCACTGAATATTTTATTTTTACGTCGAGGAGAATGATTTTCAAGTAAAGCACAACTCAAATTTTCATTTGGAACAATGATGCTTTTGTTTTGGATTGAATCTGGTAGAAATACTCTCATGTAAACTGTTGATGCAATTGCCATTATTGTCGCAACCTGACATACCATACAAATCTAATGTTAAAAATTTGTCATAGCTAATATTTTTTTTTTTTTTGGTTCTCTGAATAGATAGAGAAACCTGAAATATGGAGGTAGTAGAAAGAAAACGAGCACATAGTGTGGCGGAGACGAATGCACAAGATCCAATTCCTGTCAATATTGCAAATGTCGAGGCTCGTTTCCCTTCTGAGACATTATCAGCCTGAAAAAGTGCCCAAAACATTATCTAGTAAATTTGATTGACAACTTTAAATATTTCAAAAGAATTTCAATATAGATAAATACCCTTTAATACCACTAATTTTTGGGAAAGCTTACTAACATTTAGGAAGGCTTTCCTAAAGTTTTTTAAATGACTATTCGTTAGTTTCTAAACAAGAAAAATCTAAATTTTTGAAACAAAAATTCGAANAATAAAAAAAAAAAGGAAAAAAAAAAAAAAAAAAAAAAAAAAAAAAAAAATTCGAAAAAATAAAAAAAAAATAATTCCAAAAATAAATTATTTTATTATTTATAATAATTTTTTATTTTTTATTTAATTGATATGATTAAATAAACAATCATTTTAGTTTTTTTTATTATTAAGTGATGGTACTCATGGAACTTCTTAATATGGACGGTAAGGAAGAAATTTTTTTCCTTTTTGTGGTATTCATAATATTATTATAGATGATATTTTTACCAAATTACGAAATTTGTGCTCGTACTTGTAAGAATTCATATATAGTGTTTTATATATCAGTTAAATTGGTGATTTTTTTTTTTTTTGTTTGATAAAAAATTGGTGGTTTTTATAGTTTGATATAAGTAAAATTATGAATCTACTTCTTCTGATGACCGAGGGAATGCACTTGTATGATGTTCCTCATTTTTTTACCATTTTTTAAGAATGTTAAATCCTAGCAGAAAAAAAGAGATTTAATCATGGTGAATCCCACATCACATCAACAAATTATAAAACAAAATCGTTTCTCGTTAACAACCATGAGGAATAAAGAAGAATGAATATAGGATTTTTTTATTCAATTATTAAGTAATATATATATATATATGTATATATATATATATATATAATGTAAAATCCAAATTATTAGACTTTCAGTATAATTTATATATAAAATAATTATCTATGATTGTTCATTTTATTTTCTTCCTGCTCCAAAACACTGGTAGTATAATCCATTGTGTTTCATGAGATTTTTTTTTTTGAAATTTTCACTTTTGAAATATCCTTTTCAGAAGTACATATTTTCTATAGTATTTTCAAAACTATATCGTATTTTCCAAACCCATTAAATGCNGTTTTAAAAAAAAAAAAAAAAAAGTATTCTAATAATGGGAGAGAAAAACAAAGAAAGAGAGGTCATACCACGTAAGCAAGGGCGAGGCAGAGAACACTTCCTTCACAAACTACCGAAGTGAAAGTCTTGACAACGTAGTAGATGTAAAAGATGGTCGTCTCTCTACTATATGCTAATGTAGCTGTTGTGTAATAGATTAGTTTCGTAGAATTGAAGAGAGATATGGAGGACCACAAAAAANAAAAAAAAAAAAAAAAAAAAAAAAAAAAAAAAAAAAAAAAAAAAAAAAGAATAGAGATATTAAGATACTCGACTTTCCACATCAAAAATAAGAACATATCAATTGCAAATGAAAGTAATATGTTGCTTTTACTTTGAAGCAAAGGGATATATGAAGAGAAGTTCTTTTCAAAACTGTTCTCTTTTAAAAAAAAAAATGCAAACATCATTTACCCAAACTCTACTTCTTTTTAAGAAATTAACAAGTTTGTTAATATGTTGGGTTTAGTAAAATTTTAGAATAAAGAGTTGTTTTAATGTTTTCAAGCGTTGGCGTATAAGGTTAAACTCTTCGAATGTTAGGGTTTAGGGTTTCATAGCTATTAGGAATTTAAGTTTTAAGAGTTATGGTTTAGATTTTAGGGGTTTAAAGTTTGTTTGTGTCAAAACATAATTGGTGGAGGTTTAGAATTTTGAGGTTCATGATTTTTAAACCCTAGACATTAAAACTTTGTAGTAATACTATTAACTTTTTCTCATTAAAAGACTAATTAATTAGAGAATTCACACCTCAAATAGTGATTTTAAAATAAACTCCATCCATAAATAATTTTTAAAAGGGACATATTAATATTTTATGTATTATTTATTTCTTATATGAATAAATACGGAACATGTTATAAGTTGGGTACAAACCTAGACGGTGACACAGTGACAATACTAACACAAATCATTAGGCTACAAGTTCTCGTATGTAAAAAAGAAAGTTTTGAATTTTTCTTAGACAACTTCCTTTGGGAGGTCCTCAGAAAGCGTATTTAAATAAAAGCATAACAGTGAGTATCTTGAAAGTGAGAGATAAGCTCTTAAGATTTGTGTTACGATTACAAAGAAAAGAATATGAAATTAATGAAAGTAAAGATTAATATGTTGGTTTTACTTTGAAGCAAGGGATATATGAAATGTTGATGCAAGGTTCTTAGGTGGGACCATGATAGAAGAGTAAACGTACCAAGAGGAAGAATATGGAGTGTCATTGGAAGAGTGAGTAAACTTTTTCTGCCATGCTTGTCCGACAAGCTTCCCACCAATGGCATCACCATCAATGACCCCACACCCGTTATCTAATTTCAAACCAAGTTTAGACTCTTTTGCTTAAGAAAATGTACTTCATTTAATGGTCTACACACAATGCGGGTTAAGTAAGTGAATAACGATCAACTACATCAAAATGAATGTTCTGAATAACATGTCTCTTTTTCATCACAATACTTATGAAAAATGGAGATTATTTCAATAAGACGTGTACCAGTTCAATCTAGCTAGTGTTCAATCTACGCAATTAAATTAAGAATAATGAATTGATACATACAGCTTGCTGAAAGCCGGAGAGGTAAATGGCGAGAGAGCACTGGTCTTTCCCGGGACATAGTGCTGCCATGGTGACGTCTGTAATCACCGGTACCGTGATAAACGCTGAGAAGCCGTGCAAGAAGATTGTCACGAAGAGGTGGCCTAGCCCCTGAGATGTCGTCGTTTCCTCCATTGCTTAGAGAGATCTAGTTTAGCATGCATGTTTTTAAAAACTGGAGAGGGGATTATATATACAGTAAAGAATGCTTAGTGAAAGGACGTTGCTTCTTTCAGCTTCCTTTTGCTTTTGCTCTTACTTGTTGTTGGAGCAAACACAAAGGGCAAAGTATTACATCCTACTTAATTTCAGCAGTAATGTTTCTTTTTTCAACATCAAGTGAGGTCTTTGTCTCCTTCTCGATCTACTTAACAACCGTTAGAGAACCCAATATATCAAAATTAGTTTTATTTGAAGTGAAAATTGTATATATAACCTAGAAGTTTATATGCGCAACATGCAAGATTTAAATTACCATTTTTTAATTAAATTTATTAGAAATAATTTATAAACAAACAAATCATTAAACATAATAAATATTTTGTTTTGAAAACTCTTATTATATATGAGTGCAAAATTTTGACACATGAAAATATTATAACTCAACAAATTTCATCATATGTCATTGCTAATCTAAATTATAACATAGTTTGTTAATATAGTAACATAACCCTTTTGCTAATTATTTTTGTCTGTTATTGTTGATTAATTACTTTTAAGAGAAAATACAATAACAAAAAAAAAGAAGAGGAATGAATAATAGGGTCAAAGAAGTATATGCATAGTTTCATTAAAGCATAGGGAAAATAACCAAAACCGGCTTGAAACCGACCTGAAATTATCCGAACTAGACTCCGAACCGATTCATTAAAAATTTTTAATGGGTCCTCAACCTTTGGAAATTTCCAAACTGAACTAGGGATTTAACCCGTATTCAAAGTATCTGAATATAAAAAATCTAAAGAAATTAAGGTTCTAAGCCGGCTATGTTCAGATAGATTCATAGTTTTTTTTGTTGTTAATTTGGTTTGTTCATATATTTGGGTATGTTCGGAAAAAAAGAAAGAAATAATATAATTTAGGTATACTATATGCATTTAACATTTTTTAGTTATTTTTTTGTAAGTTTGGGTAAAAAATAACCAAATTCTTTTTTCCAGTTATTCGGCTCTACCCTAACCAAATCCAACCCAATTCGAAATTTAAAAGTACCGAATAAATCTTTTAACTCTGGTACATAATTATCTGAAACTCGAAAGAACCGGTCCGGAGCTGAATGAGTTTTGTTATATTAAAAGCTTTGAAAGTCGAATTATAAAGATATTCAACTGTAACTTTTTGTAAGTTTTTAAACCTATATATTAGAATTCAAGAGTATGATATTTCTTTGTATTGACTTTTTATAAGGAAACTTTAATATAATTTTTCTAAGGAATTGTATTCTTGACGATTTAAAAAAAAAAAAATTAACGAAGGAACTATTCAAATAATGCAAGAAAAATTAAGGAAGGGACTATTCAAATAATGCAATAATGCAAGACTCCAAATGGTTACCACTTTAAAGGAATGGAATGGAGAGGAATAGTCAATTCATTTCATTCCTAAATTATTTTACCATTTGAAATTAATATTTAATTTATGAGGAATCGTTTTATTCCCTTTATTCCCTTTCCTAATTAGAAATTGTATAGCAAAAATATTACCTATCAATTTTGATAGGGAACAAAGGGAACGCTTATTCCTTCTCTACAGTTATTCCTATTAATTTTTTCATTTACATTCCTTTTTATTCTTATTCTAATTGTTCCCGTTAGTTTTAGTGGTCACCAGTTGTAGCCGAAAAGAACGATATATTGTATTCTCAGAGCCAAAGGAAAGTAAAATTAGAGGGTTCAGAAAAAAATGCATAACGGAATTTGCTTAAATATATTGATATCAAGTCATCATTTATGTATTTTGCAATATACAAACCTTTAGAAGATCAAATATTAAGATATGTGACTTTGTTTTTTTTCTCACGTTTTAAGTCTATCTATATATTGAAATCCAAAAGCATGATTTTATTCATGTTGGGCTTTTGTCAGGAAACTTTACTAACAAATTTATAAAATTTAAAAATAGAGATTAAAACTGTTTTTTTTTTTTTTTTTTTTT